>OMNN01097198.1:0-11620 GCA_900302755.1 Chromis chromis
AACAATGGATGACGTTTTTATGGCTGACCTTTAGAATTCAGAATATTCTACAGTCTTGTTTGATGTATTTGCACTTCATTATGAACTATCTACATTAGACTCCTCAGTAACTCTCAGAGTGTTGCCTCATGATTTTTTTATTATTATTATTATTTTTTTTTTTACAACTATACGTTCATTAAAATGTGCCTCTTGGATCAATCAAAGTCAAGCTGTAAAGTAAAGAAATCAGTGATTTTTATCATTTCTGTGTGGCATGACATGGCTACAGACAACGAGTAACCACTTCTTAACACACTGGTGAAATATATTTGTAACTGAATCTTTACAATATTGGAAACCCCTGGGGAAATTAACCAGTAGCCAAACTCTACAACTTGATGCTTTACTAGAAAATAGGTTTATTTAATCTTAATTTGATGACCAGTACTGATTATTTTCCTATGTGGATATTCAGATATTAAGTAATACTGATATTGCAAGAACTGCACAATTCTTCCTTAAGTGGAAAAATGGTCGAAATTGCAGTGATGTTATATTATTAATATAATGTTATGAATGATTTTATGCATTATGCGCATTCTACTTAGTATTTCTGTAAAACAAAAATGTTTTCTTTGTAGGTGGAAATGGATTAATGTTATCTTAATTCAATATGAAGCAGTTTAAAGGAAAAACATATTCTGCAACCAAGGTAGACCCAGAGTACCAAAACCATCGCTTCTACGGGAGACTCAGGCTCAATAAAACGAACAACCCTAAAATGAAGTACGGCTGATTGACAGCTCTCTCAGGCCAATGAAATGCCTTCTGAAATGTAAATAGAGAGGGGGTGTATCCATATGGCTGTGGGTCCACCAATGACGAGTCCGTATTTGTGGCTCACTGAACGCTATTGGTCTGATCAAACATGCGGCGCAAACGTCATCAATGCGCGGGTCTGTCAAAAAATCTTCCACATAAAATTATCCAGCTAACGCTACAACTGCTGCTTGTCATGACTGAATAGCTTTACGTTACTGGGTGGATAAAATTGGGAAGTGACGAAAACTGTATGTTTTATTCCGTATTTTTTCCGTTTGTGGAAACTCGAGCGTTACGTGACAGTCCATAAATTGGATTAACGCTAAGTAAAGCCACCAGTGAATGATAGTGTAGCAGACTAGCTAGCTAGCTTAACTGACTGCTGGGACTGAAGGCTAGCATTGACGTTTGGGCTTCTCTGGTTTTGACAAACTGGTGAAATTTATATTTATGCGTTAACCACCACTTAGAACAAGTAATGCTCCTGGACAGACAATTCTGCGAGTGTCGTCCTTTAGCATTTAAGGGTGTCTGCTAACGTTATATACATTAGAAAGGTTTACGTCTTAAATACCTGTCAGCTCGTGAAGAAGTCATTAGGTTAACATGGATAGTTACAGTCAGCGATTTGACTCCACCACAGGACGAGACAATAAATCTCAAAAGAAGAAGGGTTTCTCTAACCACAGCACCTCATGTTACGATGAAGGAGACCGCAAACCAAAATTTGTAAGTATTGCAGACTAAATTACAAAGTTGCATTCTATTTTTGTGGTGCACAAGGCATTTGACAATATTTTTTCCACATGATATCCTCTCGGCCACTGTCGCTGTAATACACACTGGGAGAGAGAAAAACCTGCAAAGAAAAAGGGACTGCAACATTGTTTTTTTCATATATTGTACGTCTTTGCTTTTTTTATGATAGCAAATGCATGGCTTTGCCTGCTAGACATCTGAAAGTGACCTTGATTTAAGTATCTCTATTAGGAAAACTGCCTCTTTGGTTAGATCACACCATTGGAAAAAAAAGCAGGTGGAGTAGTAGACCAGTGCTGGAGATGTGCCACGTCTGAGTAATGTCTGAGTAATGCGCATAATGTCATGTCTATTCCTGAAAAAATGCAGAGAGTTACAGAATATATCCCACATATACAAAATTCGGTTTTTGCATGTTAGAATTTTGTTTGTGAACAACCTTGACTGATTATTGACTTTGCTTTGCATGTAGGAAATCAAAAGGTTTAAAATTAGCACAGGGTTTAGCCAACACTAATCCATGTGTTTCCTGCTACTACAAACCAACCAGCATTATGTCTGCCTGGTATTTGTCTGCTTTATTCTTCAAGGTGATATTTGGAGATGTTAATACTTTGGACAAAACATCATTATTATTATTAGAAACCTCAATTAGTGCTCTCAATCTTAAAACAGTTTCTATCAGTCTTCTATCAACAGCACACGCATATCCCCCTTTCAGACAGGCGACTTGTGAATGACAGATCTACTTAATGCATGCTTAACCTGCGCTGACCCCATTCTTAGGAGAGTGCTACCACACGTTAATAACTTGTTGTCAGCGTTCAGAGATTTCTGTCTACAAGTAAAGGTTTGCAGGAATGGATTTTCATCCCAGACTGTTATTATCCACTTTCACTGATGAGCTGTTGCCTAAATGTCTAACATTTACCAGAAACACCTGTTCACCTGCTACGATGATTGTTCAAAGCTGGATGAAAGTGGGTTTTCAAAATCAGGTTGGTAGATGTGTGTTAAAACGGTCTTGTTTGATTGCTAACATGTGTTTATACTGCATCACTGCACTGTGTCTGTCTGAAAGGGGGGGAACATAGGCATATGTTTCCTCTGTTTATATGGTTTATAAGAATTAGAAAAAACTTTTGGTTCTAAAAATTAATCAATATTTTGTAATCACTTTGCACTCCGTGGTATCTTGTGGTCATTTTCCCTCAAATGCAGAGATTGTACATTCTACAACTGGATCGGATTGTGTTTCGTTGACTGATTGGAATGCTGATTCTTGGCAACCTGCCACACAACTTGTGGAACTTCTGATTATTAAAAGTCTCTTGACAGATTTAGCATAAATGCACAAAACTGCTTTGTAAAAGTTTCAAAATGGTGTTCCAGTGATAAATCATTTATGAGTATACACAGTACCAATAAGTAACAATAAGTACAGTGTCAAAGAGGAAAAGAACAAATTGTAATATCTCACAGCACCACTGCGATCTTTCAAAACAAAGAACAAAAAACAATCACTTGCACGTAAAAGCTCTGCTATGTGTAGAAACTGGTAACTCTTGGGGAAGATTGTAAGACCTATTTCTGTTCAAGGATGGCCTTAGTGAGGATGGAGGTCATTCATGTAGGTTGTCAAAGACCATCCTCATCTATACATAGCATCCCACATACACTTGATACACTTGTTATCTCTTAGGATGACAATTATTGTTGGGTTCTGATTGCTTGTTCCATTTTGGATCCAGCTCTAAAATACCAGGATTTGTTCACTTCAACACCCTCTCTCTCTCTCTCTCTCTCTCTCTCTCTCTCTCTCTCTCTCTCTCTCTCTCTCTCTCTCTCTGTCTCTCTCTCTACCTACTTTGTGCAGTGGAAGACGTGTAAATGCAATGTCTTACTGTTTCTATGAGATTCCACTTTACTCTTATATTATAGGGTAACTAAAAATCACAACGGGGGAAGTTGTGTTAATCAATAGTGATTTGTATTTAATCAGTAATTATTGTACTTGACACGTTTTTATTCCATCAAGCATATTCCTTGATTTGATTTTTAATTAGCAACGTTTCTTTGTTGAGTGGCTTTTCAGCCAGTGACTATGATACTGCCTGGGAGGCAGTGCTGCTATGATAAGGAGATTATTTAACTGGGCAGTTGAGAGACAATAAAAACTTGAAAAGAAAGACTCCACACTAACTCTTGTGTGGAGGAAAAGGCTTGTGGCACTGAGTTCTATAATAGAGTCAAGTTTGTTGTTTGTTCATGTATGTGTCTATTAGTATTGTGAACACACTCAACCATGAAATAAAAATCTGCCATTACTATTTATAAGGGTATTCCTGCAGGGAATGAACATTTTAGAAGCCCATAGTGTTAAGTTTGTGAACTCTGGTATTTAATATGGTGCAGAACTATTCAATGTGAGAATGATTTGTCTTGTGATAGGTATTTGCAGCCCTTCACAGCATGTGTCCTAAAATTTCTAAAATAAAACGACTTAACTTGGCAGTATAGTTCAGATATGGAAATTAAACTTAAAAAAAAAAAAAACCTGTCTGTGGAGGCTATTTTTTGTGGGTTTGTCTGTAAGTTTTATCTGATATTTGTCTTTTGTAAAACACACCCATTTAAGGGGTTAGTTAGTTGGAGTTAGTAGGAGTTGGCAGTTAGTTGTGTGCAGCTATATCCTATTTGTGATTGATATGTTGGCTATTGACATGTTTACCAGAAAATGCTTTACAAAAAAGATAATATATCCTGCCACAATTAATTACTGGTGAGCCCCATTTTGGGTACCTGCTAATATGGAGGCTAAATGTTGCAACAATTAGAGAATTACTGATATCAACAATAAGCAATAAGTATTTATTATGTCAGTGCTGTATTTGGCAACATTGGCAGAGCTTTGTTTAAGAACTAAACAAATGTGCAGTAACGCTAAAAAAACGTGGCAGCGAAAGAGGAGGAGCATTTACAGTCTGTAGACATAAACATTTTCATAGGTCACACTAGTGCACCTGACATTTAGCCGGCCTGTCTGTGTCTCTGGGCACAGACAGGCCCAGAAATCTTTTGTGTTCTAATGTAAATCTTACATTAGAACACCATGTTTTACTAATTTGAGACATTTTTTTTATCCTGTCTCAGTTGCGTGCGATGCAATAATTAAATGGGGAATTAAAGTTTCTCTGTGCCTAGCATGCATGAGGCGTTTAGGGAACATCAGTAAATTATTGCATCTACTAATGCGTGTGAGGTGTTTAACACCGATAAATTGTAGCTTCTACCAATGGTCTGAATGTGAGGCATTTCAGGGACATCTGTAAATTGTAACTTCAGAAAACAACCTGAGTCTCTGCATGCACATCAGCCACACTGTGCTAGCCAGACCATAAGTAAATTCTCAGCTCATGGCTGATATTAAACATGGAATTTATTGCAAAAAATGCAGCCGAAGCAAAGGGGGAACAGTGTTTTTGCTATTGGAGCATTAACGTTCTGAATTGAAACATTAAAAAAGCAAAGTGTTTTTAAGAAGGAGTGCTTGGCAGACAAAGCAACCCCTCTCTTCACAGTTTTTCAGTGCCAGTCAATGGCAAACCAAATTAGTGAAGAGTCAGATATGATAATAAAATTTAACACTGCTTATAATATAGCGAAAGAAGAGCCACCTTTAAAGTGAAAGAGATCATTCTTAGGAAGAAGAAAGAGTTACTGTACAAAACATTTATCTGCACCTTTATTCCTTTTTGCAATAATTTACTTAAGGTGTTAAAACTACTATTGTGTATGGGAATAGACAAAATGGTAACACTTAAGATGTAATATTTGGCACCAAAAGTCACAGAGGAACAATTTTGGGTGCACCTACATTATGTGCTGGTGCACTTAAATGAAAAAAGTTAGACTCAGCAGTACAGTAAATGTAAAAAGTCTGCAGCCCTGAGTGTGAGTTAAAACATTGTATGAGCTTGTTCAGTGCCTGCTCAGCTGTCAAGGCTAACCGTACTAGCATTCAATTGGTGATAGGAAACAACTGGTGCTTTGCCAAAACATTCTGATGGAACTTGCACTCTAGAAATTTCATTCTGGGAGTGTGAGTTTGTGGACATAGACTATTCTGGGTGAACAGATGTCTCACACTGAACCAAACATCATGTACTGAGCAGATCAGGACAAATACATGTACTGTTACTCCAGTAATTAATACTGTAATGTGATGAGACTGTGCATCTTTTATATTTTAGTTTCTATTGTGATAAACCAGTTGCATTTTCAGTTTTTCTTTTCTATAAACAATGTATGCCTTGAGACTCCTGTTTCACATATGATTATTGCAGAATGCTCTTCACAAATATTTAGTGTTGAACACATGAAATGAAAATAAACTGCCAGAATAGACGCACTCTCATGAATATATTATGTTCAATTAAAGGTAGTGGGAGTTTGGCGGATTTGGCTGAAATATAGAAAACAGGCCTAAATAAATAAACAATACAGAATAAATTTGCCTAATTAAATCCTCGTTGTTGAGGAGCTGAATTATGATGCAATGTTTGTGAGAGCATGGGAAAGTTTGCCTGTCATTTCTGAGTCACCAACCCATTGATCATCAGACTAAAATTTTAATTATTGTTAACAGAAGTGTGCAACAGAGTACGTTTAGGGGATGGTGAAAAGTTGGTAAAACAGAGGAGTCTAATAAGCTTTTATTATAGCGAATTGAGTTTTCCATCAGTTCACAAATAGTTTATTTAATATATGTATTCACTGCAGTTTTTCACATACTGACTGTTTGAAAAACATTTTTTTTTAATAATAATATAAATAATGTTTGACTAATTGAAGTACAGTTGAACCCATTTAACATTGGAGCTATATAAAAAAGTTATATAATAGAACAGCTCATATGCAAAAAATACATGACACTTATGTCCTTGCTGCAAAGCTATAAAGCTAACTTGTTCAACCACCTGAAAGAACACTATAAACTGCAGTACGATGAATGCATGAAGGCCAAGCACAATAACATACTAATGTTATCTTCCCTGTCCTTGTCCACTAAGAGAGCGATACAGCAACACTATACAGTAAAGTCAATGTATTGCAAAACATAAAAGTAGTGAAAGCTGTTGATTTCACCTTGGGTAAAAAGTGTTAGTACAGTTTTATTTACGTTTTGCTTCTAGGAGATGCACTGTGAATAAGAGCGAGTCTTATTTTGGTGCAAAGATTTGTACATTAGCAGTATAGCACATGGATGTACACTATATTACCAAAAGTATTGGGACGTCTTTATGGGAAGTTTTGACCATTCTTCCTGTCTTGGTATGCTGAAGCATTAAGAGTTCCCTTTACTGGAACTAAGGGGCCAAGCCCAACCCCTGAAAAACAAGCCCACACCATAATCCCCCCTCCACCAAACTTTGCACTTGGCACAATGTAGTCAGGCAAGTACCGTTCTCCTGGCAACCGCCAAACCCAGACTCATCCATCGGATTGCCAGACAGAGAAGCGTGATTGGTCACTCCAGAGAACACGTCTCCACTGCTCTAGAGTCCAGTGGTGGCGTGCTTTACATCACTGCATTCGACGCTTTGCATTGCACTTGGTGATGTAAGGCTTGGATGCAGCTGCTTGGCCATGTGGACTTATTGCACAGGTGGCAACCTATCACGGTACCACGCTTGAATTCACTGAGCTCCTGAGAGCGACCCATTCTTTCACAAATGTTTGTAGAAGCAGTCTGCATGCCGAGGTGCTCGATTTTATGCACCTGTGGCCATGGAAGTGATTGGAACACCTGAATTAAATTATTTGGAGGGGTGTCCTAATACTTTTGGCAAGATAGTGTAGAGGCAGTGCTCTATCGAAATATGAAAGTGCAATTACAATGGTTTATCAATAATTGTGGAAAATAATTGGCATCTCCCTATTGATGAAAGTGATCATGATTATCATTTTTACCTTAATTGTGCAGCCCTAGTCAGTTGTGTAGCTGTTTGGATTCATCTTAGTTTTGCTTGAAATATATGCCTATTGAGGCATAGTTTGACAGCTGTGTGAAATTAGATTTGACCATTTATCAAGCTGATCAGTGGAGCCAATTATTCCTACTGCAAACATATGATGGCTCATTGTATTATTGTTCTCTCATGTCAACTTGTCTGTTTCTCTTGTAGCGCATTTTGAACAAAAATGTATGTTGTTAATCTGGGAACACTCATCAGGTGGACGGCTTATTGACAGCTTGACATTTTATTCCAGGCATTTTATAGTAATTAAATACTGGTATTTCTCTGAAGTTCTGTACGGTTTGTTTTTATGCTTGAGGGAAACTGAACCTTTCCATGTCACTTTTTCATTTAGTATTCCATTGACAACATATTGAAATGTAATTTGTTCTGTTCATGTATTGATTTCCCATTCCTTATTAGGATTGTTCCTAATTACACAGCACAGATTCCAAAGTACAGATGGCAAGCTCCCAAGATGTCTACAGAGAAAAGCAAACAAACAAACAAACATAAAGTCTGCTAGAGTAGAAAAAAAACAGCAGACAAAACTTACCCAGCAGGCACTGAGCTGGTATACACTGATAACAACAGGCCAAATGCCAATGTCTTCCACCACACAGGGGATTTTTTTCATAATTTGTAGACAGGGCTTTTTGAGAAGCACATTTTAGGCAATAGTTTGTGTTAATGTTGACTAAGGCCCCGTCCACACGGAAACGAAGCCGAGTGTAAACGCACAAATACTTTGTCAAACCGGTGTATCGTCCACACAAAGCCGGCGTTTTTTGGGGTGTGAAAACGATCATTTTTTAAACCAGGTCCCAGAGTGGATAGATTTGGAACCGGCTTGTTTTCGCTTCGTATGGACGGTCGTAAACGAATAGATTCTGAAACGCTTGCATCACAGCGCTACCTCTCGATAAATGCGCATGCGCCAAACTCAGAAAAGGACTAAAACAATGGCGCCGTACAGTGTTGCGTGTGTATCACTGAAACTAGTCACCCTATTATCGCTATTACAGCAAAGCATACTTCTTCTGCATTATCGCCGTGTTCACCAAACAAATATGGAAAGCACAATAGGTGAATTCGTGTGGACGGTCACATTTACTGAAACGGCTACGTGTGGACGAAGAACGTTTTGGAAACGATACGCGTTTCGGCTTCGTTTGGACGGGGCCTTAGACACTTGGGTTCATACATTTAAACTTGGGTTTAACAAGCGACTTACCTGTGTGCCACAAAAGTGGCCATTAATTCACGTGGATCTAAAACACTGAGTTTGCCTAGAATAGCAGGTTCAACTATTTATGAAAATCTCAACAATCACATGCCCAAAACAATCCTGATGTATTAGTCCCGCTTATTTTAGGTAAATGACCGCGAGGGCACTCTTATAAAAGGCTCTGATGTGGAGTCAGGAAGTAAACAGTGACACATTATGTATTGTGTTGACTCTATACATTTTTATTGTGTTTGGCTCCACCTCAATATGAATGTAAACACAGCTACACACATATACCTGAAATCTGTCTCTATTTGAATTTCAAAATAAGTGTAATAGAATACAGACAAAACAATACCAACATTTCACTGTGCTTATCTTTTCAGAATGTGCTGTATGTGAAATTATTTAATCTGAATTCTGTAATGCCGAATGTGGCATTGGTTGGCAATCACCCATATCTGTTTCTTGCATCAAAAACATTTTCCATAGGTTTCTGTAGGACTGGGAAAAAAAAAAATGCTATTTGATTCTGTGGCTTCCTGTATCCTGATTTGTTTTTTTTCTGCTCCCCACTTATAGCACTTACCCTTTAGAAACATCACAGATGATGTGGTAAGATTTGACTAACTGATGTGTTGTCTTTTGATGTCCTTTCTGTTATCGGTCTCTGCAGCATCTAACATCACCTTACTTGAAATAATCTAATCTGCTTATTTTGAGTGGCAGTAAAATTGGTCTTTACTGCCAGACATTGGATTCATTGACATCACAGACCACAATGCCTTTCTCACTAACTAATGTCCTTGTTGACTCTACATCTAGATCCAGATAGTGCTTTTCTCAGCATGTGTCAAGCAGAGTATGAGCTTTGTTCATACACTATTAGCTTTGTTTTCTAACTTATCAACTGACTAATTGTTCTCTGTCTGAGTTAAATATGCTCATAGTCTAACACTTCCTCTGTTTATCTCAACTTGACATTGAAAATTCTTGTGTTATTTGTCCTTATTTTAATTGCCTTTTCTCTGTTGTCTCTGCAGCTGGACAGATTTGCCAGTATTCGGATTCCGGGTAGTAAAAAAGAGCGGCCACCCTTAACGCAATCCAAACACAACTCAAATGATTGGTCCACTTCTTCATCATCCACCTCACATCATTTTGAGGAACTGTCATCAAAGATCACCTCGGAGAAAGAGATCCTGGCTCTGTTTGAAAAGATGATGGTATGTTGTTTTGTTATTGTAAAAACGTTGTCTTAAGTTTTCTTACAGATATTTTGGCTTGGCATTTAAAGCCTTCATCTGATACAAGGGCAGCCAGTGACTGAGTGTAAAGATATGGATAAAAATGAAGAGAAACACTGAATATAGTAAAGGCATGTACTATGTTCTGAAAATGTTTTACTTCGATTTTGCATTTATTTCAAATGTTATTTATAATTACAAATGATACTGTCAGCTTAAGAATTTCAGTGAGAAGTTGAATCTCTGAAAAAGCCTAATAACAAGCTATCCCAGCATGATTTTACAGTGTTCCAGAGAGCTTCTTGTGATGTCAATAACGCTTGCCCTTCTCGTTTTTGAAGTGCCCCGAAAAATGTTCAGTGGTGTTGAGGTCAAGTGACTGTAGGAAGGTATATAATGGTCAGAACTCCTTGGTTTGTTTTGGTCCTCAAGTAGTTCTTGCAAAGCTTTGAGGTGTGATTGGGATCATTATCCCGCTGCAGAATGAATCCTTCTCCACAGAGATGCAAAGTAGAGGGTACAGCATGTCTTTGAAGAATGGAGTGGTTCTTCTCCTTGGTCAGGGTGTAATGGATTCGGTGCAGGTGTCCAACTCCAGAGTTGGCAACACACCCCCAGACTTGAATACTCCCACCACCATGTTTCATTGTTGGTCTGATGCACTGCGGTGTCATTCTCCCCTCTGTGTGTCTCCAAACATAGATCCTCATATTTTGATTTGATTTTATTTTTTTTCAGTATCTACTGTGAAATTCTGATATATATTAGCCTAATATCTATTTAACTGTGGAGATATTTTCAAAATGACAATTTGCACACTGGTCAGAAGGAATGAATTTTAATAGTAGACATAATAGTGACATGAAAAAAACAGATTTAAAAGTTGATGCTTTTTGAATGTAGCCAGAGATTTTTTTGGAGCCAGCACCTAATGACCTTCAGGTTATTCATGATTGCATTTTAAGGTACTTCTGCATTGGTTTCAATTTCAAGCTATGGTTGTTTCTGCCTGATACAAGCCACCTTTTGAAAAAATATTCATCACCTATTTCTGTTTTTTTTTCTCTTTTCAGGAGGACATGAACTTGAATGAGGACAAAAAGGCTCCTTTGAGAGAGAAGGACCTCAACACAAAGAGAGAAATGGTCATGCAGTATATGTTTACTGCCTCTAAAACTGTGAGTTTTTTAATGCATACATATTTGTTATCTTAATTTCAATGTTTTGCTGCCTAATTTTTCATAGTTTATGTGATTTAATGTCTGAAAATGAATATCTGTGTTTAGGTGTCATATTCTTTCTAGACCTGGTTTTTGCTCGGCCACATGACATTCCATGTAATTCTTTACAAAAAATGGTGCCTCTTATTGGTTTTGGCCTGGCTGACACTAGAGAGTGATTGAATTTGATTATTCACCATCAAAAATAAAGTATGTACTATAGGTTTACAAGCCAGAGCATTCTCATTTGCCCTCAGTCCTGCTGTTTCTGTGTCTCACAGATTACTATTATTATTATACCTCTGCTGGGAAGAATAGACACATATTGTATCAAGGATGGGA
>OMNN01097198.1:11640-35285 GCA_900302755.1 Chromis chromis
ATCTTGGTCATTAAATTAGTGAGGATTGGCTTGAATTGTTAAATGACAGAGCCCACCCACCGATATTGGATATAGGCCTGCTGCCTATTGGGCTCAACTCTTTCTTTCCCTCTTTCTCTGGTTTACTCACTCTGTTCTAAAAGTTGATCAAAATACTTTTCAGTTTTAATGTTTTCCTTTAGTTTTTGTGCAACACAACATGAGTTGTTGAATGTTTTGAGCATTTTAACACAACTTGGTAAAGTTTTTTTATTTAGTGTTAACATTTTTGAGTGAAAGTTGAGTGATTAGACTTTGTGTATGTGGGTTTGTTGTCATGGTTGATTGGTCCTCCTTCAAAGTTTCAGCAGAGAGCCTCAAGCTTTTCTTTTACTCCCTCCCAAACCAGACAGACGGATAGAGGGTGATAAAACTGTCAGTGTTTGAAGGAAAACAATTAAATGTCCCAAAAAAATGAACCCTGTGGACCATTATTACTCTGCCAGACCAAGAGGCCTTACATTGACTTATCTTACCCTCAAGAAAGTCAAGGTAAGGACCAGAAGTTGCAGGTAATACTCGATTATTAATATGGGTTCAGTCTGTGATACTTAGCTTGAAAAATGATGAAAATACTTATGTAGTGGAAAGATCCAAGTTATGCTGAAAACCATGGGCACAGTACAGTAAAACACAGTATGTGCACATACTCTTGACTACTGTACATAAGCAAGTCACATTGTAAGATAAATACTTTCATTTTGTTCACCTGATATTGCATATAGTCTGTTCCTTAGGCAGGAGAGGCAGGAGCTAAAATGTACTATTTCAAACGCAGGGTAAAATAAGGTGCTGCAGAAATGGACAGTATGAGGGAAAAATAATACGTTTTGTGAATAATAAAGCATATAAATATTATCCAGCAGACCCCTGAAAAGGTTTGTTTTTTTTCTCAACAAGTTGGTACCGTGTCCTGCAATGAAGTGTTGCATTTATTATATTTGTTATTACCAGACAGCCCTCCAAGTTGCCTTAGGCTGTCCGTCTCTAGTCACCATGGGGACTGGCCTGTTTATATGCCTGCATTTGTTTACCTGCATGGTACAATACTGTGGCCACTGGCCAAAAAGCAGCAAATTAAAATTCTTCAAAACACTACTTTTATCACTCTCGCATTTACATAAGAAATGGTAAATTACATGTTTGTTGAAAGACTGGTTTAAAGTTATTATTCATCAGGGGTTCATCTTTCCTCACTTTTTCAGTTGACTAATTTCTTTGACTTGAATCAATATTTCATTCTCACAAATAAAAGAAATGAAACGCACAAAAAACTTCTGGAATAAGAGAAACCAACAAACCAATTTTTTTGACACACCCTTCTCAACCACATGTCTGCTTTGCCAATTAACCTTTCATACTACATCGTAAACTGATGTATTCCACTTGCTTACACAATCAAGTGTGCTTCTAGCTTGTGAATTTGGTGGATAGCCTTCTAGAGAAACAATTTCCATGTATTTTGTTACACAAAATAATTGCTGACCTTTGACAGTGTATTGTGTAGCAGGCGCTGTCCTGAAATAACCATTCTCCTTCTTAGAGAAGCCAGTGTTGATTTGTCTGCAGTGCCCCTGCTGCGTAGGAAATTGTGCTTCACTTAGTTCTGCCTTTATAACACCTAAAACGAATTTTCAGAAATGTGTCTCCTTAGTCTTATTTCACAAAGGCTGAGGAAGGCGACAAACTAATAGCTCATTAAAACATACTCAGTATTCTGAACCAGGGCTTACTGTTCTTATTTTCTGAGTGTTATGTTGCAAATATTGCACACATTTTAGCACACACAAGCCTACTGTTATAATAAAATGGTCACTGCTTGTAATTGTTCTCTTGTACACACCAGCTTTTTGCCAAGACTCTTCATCAGTCCAACATGATGCCTCAGCTGTCATCTGAAGTCATTCTAATGTCATGTGATGTGATCTATAGCTTCTCCAATGCCAACAGCAGACAAACGGGCTGCCACTAAGGCTTCTTCACTGTGAAAGACCACAAATTCCATGCCCACATGCTCGTAACACTCATGGTCTGCTGCTGCTGCTGAAGGCCTGAGAGGTCCTAAGAAACAAACAGGCTTGTCATCATCATTTCTCACCAGGATGGGAGAGGCAGTTGACCACTGGGATAGAAGAGGGAAAAGGGAGGGAGGGAGACACTTTCTGTATCCTTGATGTGCAACCAGGTAGTGATTTGCATTTGTAAAATTGCGACCGCTGTTCCACTCACTCGGCGGAGAGCAAGAGACGTATGAAGCAGGTCTTGGTTGATGATGCCAAGAAAGAGTTGAAATCAAGAGCCAACATGTAAGCGGTCGCAAAAAGACCATGTTTAAGCCATTAAATAAAACTGGAGGGTTTTGATGCTGTAACAGTGCTAGATTCATACCTGACAGGAGGGGAGTGATTTGACATGGCTTGTGGTGATGAGCCAGGAGCACTTTGGGGTAAACCAGTGGTGAAGTCTATTCGAGGTTGGAGCACAAAGCAGACTTATTTTCCCCAGAGGTTCAAACTGTTTACCAAGCTATTCAGCAGTCACTTAGTATCGCATGAGAGCTAAAGTGAGATCTTTCGTAGCTGTCATTCGGCATGCACATACAGATTTGACTCATCCTATATTGGTAATAAATGTGTCTTCCTACAGGAGTTCTTCTGATCATCATTACACACAGTCTTTGATGAATAAAGATAACAGTGGGGAATTTGAGTGAGATTTTGACAGCTAATTTTATTTGTGTCAAATATTGAGGAGACTTATTATAGATGTGGGGTGGAGGTGTCAACTGAGAGACAGACTGGACATAATTCCATTGTTTTGGCAGCCTGCGAGGGTTGGAGATTATTTATTCTTGCTGATAGTGATACAGGTTAATATCTGAGGCCTTTCATGAATCAAGAATGTATCCAACAATGTGTGACATCTTGGTATTAGTGCAGCCGATAAATTGAATAAGTGCAGCTTTCTGTCACCACCCTGCCACTCTAAAGCACAAAACACTTCAGATTCAAGTGTTTTGCTACTGTCTTGTCATGCTACAAAAAAAAGCTGTATCCAGGTATATTCACTAGTTTGCTCGTATGATTGTAAATTATTACTAGCCAAAGGAGATACAGCTGTGTTTTTTTTTCATGCAGATACATTTTAGCTAGAAATTAGTACATTTACTGCTGTGTCAATTACAGTGATTTATGTGGTGGTGAATGAAACTTCAATAAACATGAAAAGAGTTTAGTTCCTCCTTTGTAAATGTGCTATTTGAGACCTGCGTGTATCGTTGAGGTTTTGGTGTGAACCTTCAAGGTTTGGAAATTATTTAAGAAGCTTCTCTTACACAGAGGAATAAGCGTTCAGATTTATCCACAACCCTGGCCTTGCTTAAGGATGATTCAAAAGCCTGGAAAAATTTAGTGCTCAAAAGAAGTTGTCGTTTTTACTTCCAGTAGAAGCCTATTTTTAGATATCACTGCTAATTGTGGTTTTATACTGGGAATTTGAACTCAAACTCTTGAACTTTTCCATGGTAAGAAAAGATTTTATACACAGATATGAATAATATATTGGAAATAAAAATATGCCTGCCATTCTTTTTTTTTTGACCGTGTAGTGTGGTACATAACGATTGTACAGAAGCTGAGAGTCTGTGGGTTTCGATCAGACACTTAACATTCAGAGAAAACACTGCCCTCATACTAAACGCCAGATTCTTCCTCACTTGTCTACACTGTGGCAGGCTCATACTAATGCCAATGTATAGCTGACACAGTGATGCTGTCATGTTTATGGATGTACCTGCACTATTGCAATACACTTGAGCTGCTGTGGATTGATTAGCATTGTGTTTGAGAACACAGTAAATATACCACCATATGCTATTCAGTGGAAGAGGCTTGTGATTTGCATGCAGCTCCATGATAAGGGAAGCTAGTTTCTTCTTGCACTAGTGATACAACATATGTTTAAACCTTAAATAAACTGTCATTGATTGATTCATTTCTCTATCGGTTTCCAACCCTTTTCTAACAGATGTGCAACTATTAATATCCTGTCACTTTTAATAGGAAAATCCACCCAGGCAATCATCTGTCATTTTGTGACATGGTTACATTTTCAATATGTTCTCCTGCAGTTTAATAACTGCTGGTAACTGCTGCATACTGTGGATTGTCAGGTTTATAAAGAAACAAGTGCACAATACTGAAAAGGGCCCTTTGACAATTTTTTTATTTTGTAACAATTTAATTTTTTTGCCACATTTTTAATCAGATTTTGCATGATTACAATAAAAAGATTTCTTCTCCTGTGTCTGTTTTTCAGGGTAGCTTGAGAAGCAGCCATCAAATATCTCCTCAGGAATTCCTCTGTGAGCTGAAGTCAGGGGTGATGGACGAACGTCTGTTTGCCTGTCTAGACTCATTGCGAGTGTCCCTTACCAGCAACCCTGTCAGGTAAAGTACAAGACTATGATGGTGGAAATATGTATGGAAATCTTTTCTTTTTTTTGTAAATTTTCTTTTGTTAATTATTACACAGCATGACATACCATATGATGGGATCAGCAAAATATACCACGATTTATAAAGAATATGTATATGTCCTACTTCCCCCTTTATTACTGAAACATACATTTAATTTTTATAGTAATATGTGCGAATCATTTACGCAGAGGACTGTTTGTCCAGTCAAGCCTTAGGGGTGTTCCAGTTGTCAGCTACTTTAGTTTTTGGTCAAGGGTTTGGGATCATACCCATGGAAGTTTAATGGTATTTGACCAAAATCTATGCATTTTTGCGTTATTTTGGAACTTTGGCTGTTAAACTGTAGCTACTTAGTAAAATTTCTGCTCCGTTTAATGTCTGTAGCCTGGTCACTCTCTTGGTTGGGGTTTGCAACTGGACAGCTAATTCAGTGACTGTAGCAGTAAGGGTACTCTCTCGCTCACATTTCTCTCAGAATCATTTTCTCTGACATTTAGCATTTTTCACACTGTCTTTCAGAGCGTGTCATATATAAAGATGTAGCAGCAGGATCTCTGGTCATCTGTCTGTGTCTACACAAAATGTATCATGAACAATGCTATGCCATCCCAGCAAAACACATTACAGGAGCCTTTAGAAAATGTTGCAAATTAAAATGGGCTGACAGAACACCTTCAGGGCTCTTAAAGACCGACTGAGAATGGACTTGTTACTCTAGCAACATTATGGCTGCAAACAACCCATAAGGCAACACCCTCTGTAGAGGAATATCATTTTAGTTTTAATCTCTTCATTTGAAAAGAATATATGATTACATAATTGTCTATTCAATATATGATGACCTCCACTTATATTAGAGATAATATCGTATTCTTTCTCTCCAGAGCTGGAGGGAATCCTCAGCAGTTTTTTTTTTCAGTTCATTTAGTCAAGTCCTATAATGGTAAGGGTCCGGGATATCCTGAGTGCTTCCAGAACTCTGGATGTCTAACTTCTTCACTATTCCATACAGGCCAGCAGTTTAAAATCATAGACCTCTATGTAATCAAATTAAATCCAATCCTATAGCTCAGCAATAACCACTGCCTTTTTAGGCATATAACATGATGGTTTTGCACTGATTTTTAAAGAGGTGTAATTCTACTGCACAATAAATAGTTTTTAGTTGAAAATCTTTGTGTTCATGATAGCTGGCTACATCAGGTGTCACGGCAGTCCCATAATCTGATGCGAATAACAACAGTGTATGCATTCTCACTTCAATTTATGGGAACCGTAACTGTGTGATCCTCAAGGAAAACATCGCCGGTAGGCACTGAACTTCGATGAAGTCACCACTGATAAAACTGATTGCCAGGCTCATGAATAATGACACAGTTTGGACTGGACCATAAATCTGCCTTGGCTAGAAACAGTGGGCCGACAGCAGTAACCCCTAGCTATCTAACAGCGCCATTACAGTCCTGAGTTGTGGGATTGATTTGGCAGTAAAGGCATTTTGTCTGCCACTGTTTTTGGATGCTGATCAGTGTGACTTTCTTGGCACTGATGAAGCAACTCTCACACATTTCCTCAATCCAATGATTGCATCCCGCTAGTATCGGCTGACAGACTTATATGCTCCCCCATCAGGCACTTTCTGGCAGAGCAGAGAGACTTCGAGGTAATTTGGAACTTCTTGCAGCTTTGGAGCATCACCTTGTGATGCTCGCCTCTGACTCCTGTATACCTAATCCACCTGAGCTGCGCCGGCTCTCTCTCCCTTCCTGTGAAGAGAGGCCACAGTACGAGCCCAGAGGAACAGCAAGGCTACACGATGTAATTGTATTAAACGGATTTGATAAATGGATCTGACAAACAAGTGGAAATTGGTTTTTGATATTATATTAAAACTGACCTTCAGGTTTAAGGCTCCAGATTTATTTTTTTGCAGTTTGACTATACAGTGGGGGAAAGTTTAACATCCCTCTTCCTTATACCAATGTGTAAGGGAAACCTTGGATGCCTCTCATACACCTCCCACCCATGAAATGCACATAACGATTCACAATTCCTTAAACTGATCATACTGATAGTATTGTTATAATACAAAATATACCCACAAATGCCTTTGTTCTTTCTCTTTAGTTCATTATTATTATTAGTTCAATGACCACTTAATTGGGAACACCCACAAATTCTCATGCCACAATAAGAAATATATAGTTGAATTAATATCTCTTTGACAGTTTCAGACTATCTTTGTAAATGTTGAATTGATGACGATACAATTCTACTGGATTGCATCATATTTACAGGTGTACCTAATAAAGTAAGCAGTAAGTGCATTTCTTTTTAAATGAGCCCAACAAGAACACACACTGCAATGTTTTATTCCCTATCCATGTTATTTTAAAGTAGCAGACTATGTGTTACATAGTATAAATGATAAATAGAAATATTTAATAATGATTTTTTTTTAAAGATTTATTTTTGGCCTTTTATGCCTTTATTGGATAGGACAGTGGATAGAGTTGGAAATGGGAGAGAGTGGGGAAGGACATGCGGTAAACGCCTGAGGTCGGAATCAAACCCGGGACAGCCGCTACGCCTCTGCACTTGGGTCACGTGACATAACCATTAGGCTATCGGGCCGCCCCATGAATTTTTAGTGTTACATTTTTCACCACTTTCATACTCAGTCTAGAATTGGCAGTCTGAGAATCTGCTTTGATGAATTTTCTCAGAAAGTCTTTTATTTTGGCGACTTGCCAACCATTTGTAACTATATTCCAATTTTTATTGTTAATGTTAAAATTCAATATAGAATTGTAAACACAATGTCACACCTGTGTCGAAACTGACATAAACCACATCATTTTTCATATTTTTAATATAATGCATGTGATGCATTTTAGAAACTTGTTGCCTAGGTTTTAGAAGCAGTGTGTGGTTGTGGTGTCTGCTAGACTGACGTAATTCAGAGCTCCCTATATGAAATGACCTTTCCTTTATTTTAAACGTCCCACATTGCTGTGACTTCAGCCTCCTCCTCCTTCCGTCCCGAGAGAGCCTCCTGTAGTCAGTTAACTTGCAATGCCTGGGACAACATTTTAAGTTAATTTTTTATTTCTGGTTCATAACCGCTTTAGCGGAGTGCAACGCTGTGCTGCACTGCCTGGGAACCTTGGAGGCATTCTCCTGAGACTCTGTTAGAAGTCAAGCTACCTTAGCTGTGAAGTTAGCCAGATAAGGCGCCTCATTTTTCTCTTTGATTTATGACTGTTTTTGTTTCCCTGGGAATGGGATGATAAATTTGTTTTCTTTTTTTCATGCTTTCTCCCTCACTCTGTTTCTTGGTGTCTTTCTGAGATGATAGTCCTCAGTTCAATATTGCTCTGCTTCTTTTGCATATGTTGATGGTGAGGTGCAATTACAGTTTGCCTCTGATATTAGAGTGAGGAATAATTACTGTTTATTGCATAAAAATCAAATAAAACTAGTATATAGTGTCTCATCCATATCATGGGAGACTGATCAATTATTTAGGATAACATTTCAAGAAATTTAAGTTGCACAAGAACAAAAAAAACAGCCAGAAAAATTAGTAGTTACTAATTCTGTTCTGGTTTCAGAACGTCAGAGCCAATCAAACCATTTTGAGTAGTGTTAAGAGTGATGATTTCATCTTCGTCATTCAGCACTAATCAAAAATCGTGACAAATGATCACACATTTTTCTGCAGCTGTGAAAACCGCTTGTGCAGATCTGCTCTGTGACCTGCGTGAAAACCGAAGGTAACCCAGGCCATGCCGTGCTATGAAACTGTGCGCGTCAGTTCTGTGCTCTGTGTGTGGTACTAAATATTTAATGACAGTCACAATGTGAACAGGTAACAATCAGACAAATCAGTGCTGCAGTTTCTCTGCACCGAGAAAAATTGTGGAAACTGTTTTTAGATAATTTTCACAATACGGCTCCAAACACTGAGGACATTTTAGGCAGAGAATGTGATTGAAGTTTTCTCATTTGGGGTGTGGGAGGGGTGCCAGATGTTAGGAACTAATGAAACCCAAGGGCTGCCAGAGCATGTTAGATTAGCAAGCAGAATATAAAATACTTTAATCATTTTAAAGTCTAGACAGACAGCATGTCAAATACAAACCACTTAACTGCACAAGGATAAAGAAACAGGCAGACGGATTTGGCTGGATTTTATCCCTAAATTGGTCACCCACGACCAATTATGTCGGGTTGAATTTCTGCCAGAGTGGTTGTGGTTTCTGGGGGGTCATGATGCCCGATTAATTGCCAAAATGAACTACAATCTGGCTTTTGGTAGGTTCTAGCGAATTCTGGCATTTTAGAATTTTTGGTCAGCCGTCTTACGGTTTGTGTAGTTTTGTGGTTTGTTTTCAGAACCAACTCATGTAAAAAAAATCTGTTTCCTATTGCAGTAATATTTACCATGTTCCGGTTAAAACAGTAGTCTTGACACTGCTGTGAAATCTGCAAGATTGCTGTTGTACAGACAGACCATAATGTGCATCTTCCAGACTTCTGTGACTACATTTTTTTCTTTCTTTTTCCAGCCTAGTGATAATAGAATTTATCAAAGTAATAGTGCCTTTCTCTCTATTTGTCAACACTGACAAATAGCCATCTTGTTGAAATAAACTTTACTGAAGTTGTTGCTGGACAAATCTGCCAGAGGAACTGTGCCTATAGTCAGAGTGAGCACCCATGTTGTAGCTGGTACCTTGATCTGTACAATGTGGGCGTGACAGTGGCAAATTCTTGCCGTGCAAAAAGACCAAGTATAATAGTAGTGTGATTTAGCACAACCTGCACGATAAATAAAATTGCCCTGCTTTATTTCTCTCCCTGACCTTCAATAAGGACAGGAAGAAACACTCCATACATGAATTATTGCCTCTCCCTTGTGTAGTTTTTTTGCTCTTCAGGCAATGTTAAAAACTCGTATATTGTTTCTTTCTGTCCTCTGACATCTCCAAAATATCTGAAAGCTAAAAACTTCAAAAAGCCTTTGAAAGCTCACTTATGCCACAACGATCCCCTTCCTCTTTTCTGTCATGTGTTTCAAGGCAAATGTCTTTCAAATGTGTCGCAGTAGAGCCTGATAGTGCAGGCAAGTTGGTTTCCTCTGCAGTCATTTCTTGTTATAGATCAGCTGATTATTTTGTCTTTGCTTTGACTCACCTGTTGATGAAAAATTAGCATGCAGTTGCCTCTGAGACCTCTGCCCCGCCTACTTTAACACTAGAATGACATAACACTTAGCCCAGTTAGAAGTGTGGGTTGCTTTTTTCCCCCCAAACATGAAAGCCTCATTCTTTAGCTACCTTACCAGCTGATTTCCTTGTCTCCTATAACAGGACCTTGACAGTTATTCTCAGCCTCCTTTATTTTCCTGACCCTGTCATACACACACAGTCCTATACTGTGATGGTATAGGATTTTCTTCTTTTGTGGATGCTTGAAGGCAGTTAAGAAAAACGTTTTCATAACCACTGTGTTAGTTAGTTAACCTTCCACTGCCAGTGTGTATGCTTAAATCACGATGAAAGGGGAATTTCAAGGTTTTGTATTTATTCATACAATGAATGCCCTTGACTGTTTTAACCATCAAATACACTGTGGCGACATGCTGTGCTTACCTTGTACACTGCTCACCTCGGCATAATCAATTACCGGGATGGCTAATGTTGAAGTTTTTCTGCATAATTTTTCAAAACATGGCCTCATAAATACATGAAAAACGGTAGCATCTGCCCTTTTTTTCTGCAAATAGCACATCTAGCTCACAGGTAATAGTTTGGGCAAAGGACATATTTCTGATTCCCATTATAAGGCTGTTTGTATAGAAATATATGCACCAGATGGTTGAGACCTTGGCAGTATTTATGTGTAAAGGTGTAATATATCCAGCAAACTGAAAGCCCAAGTACTTTTATCCTCTAAATTCATGCCATACACATACACATTTGATTTGCGCTTAACATTTAGATATATAGAGTCACTGCACTGAAATCAAACACAAGTAAATCAGTGCAGATACTTTATTGTGGCTTGAAGGCAATATTATCTGTGTGACCAGTGTAGTCTGAGTCTGAGTCTGAGACGCAAGTTAAATAAGACCAAACAAATTAACAGGTGGTAGAATATTTATTATTTAGAGTTCCTATTAGTTCTTAATGCAAAATAAATCCAATTTGTTATTTCATACCCAACATTGTAACAATAGATAAATTAACTCATGGGTGGCACACACATACCTTTACTTTTTTCAAGAAATTAAATTCAGATAACGGCTTCTCATTTTATCTTGTCACCTTGAGAATTTCTGTAGATTTGATGCTGGGAGGCATGCAGCTTGTTGATTAGAGCAGCAACTGTGAATGCTAATGTTCTGAGACGGTATTCAGGTTCAGTTGAGAGGGAGGTGCAGTCGCTCATAGTCTCGCTCATGGTGTCTTTGTATGTTTTCTGCATACCTAAAGGTTTTCACCTACCTTTGCAGGGCCATATTGGTTCCTATTTCTACTCCTTCTGTGTTCTGTAAAGCAATTTGTGTTCCCTTCTATTTGTATGGAAGATGCGATACAAATTGTTTCTACCTTGAGTGAAAACCTCTGCTTTAGGTTTTATTTTATGGAAGCAAAATGTTAGATTTAATAAAAACATATTGATATCATAGGGTTAGGGTTAGAAAACACTGTTCTTTTTTATGTGACAAAACTGTTGCTAATAACTTATATTACTGAGATTCCTGATATCTACTATTATAGACTTCAGTTGAAGTCAGGGTTAGGGAGCTGGTTCATTAGTTTGAATCTCTTTCTAGACACACTCAGCATCGCCATTTTCAAAGGATTGCTCTTTGAGTAGATGGGAGGAACTGTGCCCTTTAAAAGAAAAATAAATCTATACTATATGTTGGTTCTAAGCTTTCAATATTGCTCTTTAATCACAGGCAACAGTCTGTGAGATCCACCAAAGGCACCTTCTCTATAAGATGTGTCTAAATTCACATAAAGAACGGCAGAAAAATTTGAACTTTCTATAGCTTTTTTTGATGGAGAGGTGTGAACTTGCTTAACTTCCTTTGGAGAGATACAACTCATAAATGTCACTTGCTTCAAATATAACTTCCATAAGAATCTAATTCTGTCCCCTGGTCCTAAACTTCTCTTTCTGCATTATTTTTGTTTTGTCATTTTATATTTTTCTCTCAAAGTTTCATTGCCTTTGTATCAAGCTCTGGGGTTTTTTCCTGCATAGGGGAACTTTTGGTGCCCCACAAACAGGCTTAAACTGGTTCTGTAAATGTTACTCAAGCATAAGAGATATTTGTGTGTACCAATTGCATGCAGCAAAATGCATAGATTTCTGTCAGATAAGGTAACACAACCTTGTTGCCTTTACTGTATGTGTTTTTGAAGATGTGTTTTTGAAGCTGAATTTTGGATTGATTTAAATAAACACATATTGCTTTATTGATTTGTCTGAACATCATTGCTTGCCTAAGAAATATTTTTAGTTGACTTAAATAACAAACAAGAATACCTTGTTTTGATGGTATGTCTCTGTGTTAGGGCATAGAATTTAGTTTTTCTGCAGCATAAATTAAGCTCAGTCAGCTTATTGGAGATATAATGGTAAAAGTGTAACAAACATGGACTTTCAGAGCCAAAATAGTAAACATATATTTCACACCATTATACGATGTTTTTTCCACCAGATATAACAACCTCACACACACTATAGTTTGAACTGTGTTAATGTGCTCTCCATTTGTTGTTTCACTCTATGTACTATTCGAGTGCAGTCTTTCGTATCAGGCATACAGTCCAGTGTTTACTACTGCTCCTTTTCTCCTCAGCACAAAGTACTGAATGCTACGTGTGTTTTTTTTTCTGTCTAAAGCTTTCCATGGTGGTTGATGAGTATGAAATTGTTTTTGTCAGTTGTCAGTCTGACTCTGTGGTATTGATTTAATGTTTATTTTTTCAGCTGGGTGCAGAGCTTTGGGCATGAGGGTCTTGGACTCCTGTTGGACATTTTGGAGAGGTTGCTATTTAAGAAGCAGTAAGTTTTTGCATTCACTCATTCTTACCTGCATTCTTACCTTTTTGACTTTAATTGTTTGTGCATCCATAATATCCTTTGTGAATAAGAACTGATGGAATTTTTCTTCATCTGTATATGTACACAAACGTCCTGTATACAGTTCGTATTTGATCGTCTTCATGCTGTAAATTAGACACTAAATGCTCCTCTTTACTCCCTTGTGTCTCTAGGCAAGAGAAGATGGACAAAAAGAACCAACATAAAGTCGTCCAGTGTCTCAAAGCCTCCATGAACAATAAGGTAATGACATTATGGTTTTGTTTTGTGTGTAAAGCCAAATTATGTTTCTAAACATTGCTTGTACAGTAAGTTTCCCATTGACATGGTGCTTTGTTTATGTTATTGCTTTTATATCCACCAAACTATGGCAACTAAGAGAAACTGAATTTTCAGTTAAAAAAGCTTTCTTTAGCCTAATCTTAATGATGTGTGTGGTCTTAGGAGACATGCCTGTGAGCATGTTAATAGTTCATAATATATTCATTTTAGTTTGGGGTATTTGCATTTTGATGAACCCTTGTATAATGAGAGGCAGGTGACTACTAGGAACCGCTTACTTCAGAACTTTTTAAATTTTGCTTCAACACACCCATATTTATATCTAGTGCTTTATGTAATTAGGCAACTGGGTTTTTGGCCAGAAGAGCATCATCATAGCAATATAGAGACAAATGAGGGGAGTCTTCCTAATGTCCTGATACAATTGGGATGTGTGTATAGTATCTAAGGTTGCTGACCTGCAAAAAGTTCTCATCTGGCTTTTGTTCTCTCTGATGGCTTATGAGTTATAAGAGAGAAATGTGTGGATAAGAGAGTCTATTGAGGAAAAGGCAGAGGATGGAAGAGAAACACAACTTTATTTGCTAATTGCTTCAGTGTGGTGAGGTGCTGCAACACAAATCACATAATAGTGCAGCTGTGTCTCTGTTGTTTTGTGGTGTGCGAATATTGAACCTCAAAACAAAGGTGGTAGGTCTATTTGCCTAATCTTTGTGGTTCTTCAGATGCATTTAAAATGGAACAAGACTGTGCAAAATAGTTCCTGAGAAGACTCAATTCTTGGACAGCAGACACATAGGGAGATAGACAGTTGTTTAACACAAATTGTGTTACAGAAAAGAAATTAACTATACAAGCAAATGAAACTGCAAAGCATTTTAAAAAGACATTAAACGCTGAACTCAAAGTGTATTGAAAGTGACATTTTGCAATTATGTTCAGTAAATTAATTTTTCTCAGATAAATTATAATTTGTGGTCAACCCATGGTCAGCCAGTGGGAAAGTTTTAGATTTTCCAAAAACTTTAATACCTCATTTTGTTCCCTTTTAATTAGTTTGTTTTTGCAATTTGTTTAATGCGAACAGAACTAAACTAATATGATCATATTGTGATAAAATGATGGCATTTGAAGTCAGCAGACAATTATAAGGACTCGTCGCCTCAGCCTAAGCACTTGTAAATTTGCTCTGTTGAAGTAGCTTTATTTCATAATGCTTCAGCTTTTCCTCCTTGTGTCCTTTTAGTCTACGAGTAGCTACAGAGGAATAAAAATTTCGCCACATGGAGCTAAAACCCAGCGGAGAAAGATATACAGCCCCGCTGGCACAAAGTGTGCTGTAAGGTCTCATGTAATCCTGCGTCTCAACAGGCGCCAGACGCCAGCATTTACCCGTAGGCCTCTCTGTCAGCCCAGACCTTTCCCTGGCTAGAGAGGCATCTTGGGAGGGGAGGTACCCACAATGCCAAGAAGACAGGTGTTCTCTGCCAGCTGTCAATGCAGCCTTTTCTTCTTCTGCCTTGCTGTGTCAAGTTACTCACTTGCATATTTTCTATTGTCTGTCACCAATGGCATAATAATGTTATACTAAAAGTTGCCATGCTTTGACATTGTCCTTTGAACAGGGTTTATCCCAGTAAAGTGTAGATTTGCCATGTTTCTTAAGTTACACAGTTACTATAAATGCATTTAATTCATACATATACTGTACCTATGAGCTTTTACTTCTGTTTAATTTCGATTACTTTCTTTTTGCTTTTACTTGGGAAGCAAAGTGGGGGATGAATTGTGGGTGAATAGTGAGAACAGCAATCAAGTAAACTTGTGTTCTCTCCTCTCCTAGTTTGATGCCAGTAAATAACAGTAACGTTAAGTTGATCTGCATCTCTCTCTGGTCTGTTTTGCCGAACTAACCTAGCAGGGTAGTGCATCTCTGGGTCTTTCCTTGTTTTGCTCGCTTGCCAGCTTCGCCAGGGTTTTCTTCTGTGACTTTGTGCGTGAGAAAACTCAGAGTAAAATACAGCTATTAACGGGAAATGGTGTTTATAAAGTACAGCTCGGATAAGAGAACATGTTACAATTGGTTCATATGCGAGTGCATGAAATGTAACTCACGCTTTCCAGCAGCAACGTCAGCAGGCACCATTCCTGCCAATATATGGATTTGATTGCACTTCTCATAGGCACACATCATTTTTGAACAAGGCAATTATTATCTAGACTCTCAGAAGAGGTTTAGTTAAAACTGTGGACTAATGCGAAGTAGAGAGAAATGAAGTGAGATAGATTCTTGATTAAATATTGAATTTAAAAAAGTTGGGCATACTGCGTAATACGGATGCACATCTCTGTTAATAATAAAAATCAAGTATTCATCCAAGCCATAGTATAAATATTATTTTAGATTTGACAATATATTAAAGCAAATCCAAGGAAGCAAGTTTGAACAGGCCAATGCAGGCGATAGAATTAATGCTGGTATTGTTATCTACTTGTTCTTAGACTGACACATGGAGCGAACTGTTTAAAAGGAAGGGATGTCAGGCAGTGTAATATGGTTTATATGGCTTACAGATCAGGTAGGAGGATCCCTTAGCAGGGTTCTACTTAAGATCCTAGGGAGGTCAGAACAGGCTCTAGGCTGTACCTCAAGATAGCTTTAATTAAACTTTTCTAATTATCTAACTATTTCGAATAGTAATACTGAAGTTGGATAATCATTGTGGTAAAAAAAAGAAAATCAGTGAGATTAATGTTTTATGAATATGTTTCCATTCTGATGTTAAAATGATCCAAAAGGCTTAATTTGTGTATTAAAATCACTAAAATTGTCTCCTGAATACCCCCTGATCCCCGCTACCTGATTTTAGTTTTGTGTCTTGTCACCTTTTTTTACACCAAATTTACACTGTTTATATATGTGATTTATATATTTGCTAGTTTATAGAGATTCAAAAGTGATATTGAGTAAAAAAATACATACATTTAATGCATACATACACATACATAGATACACATCCACATCCATACATACATGCATACAGCACATACATACATACATGGATACATACTCGCATACATACGTACATAAAAACATACATGCATGCACACACACGCACACACACACACACACACACACACACACACACACATTCATACATACTTTAGCTTTGTGCTTTACGTATTTTAAAATCTGAGTGAAAGACAAACTGCCTCTAGCAGTGTTCTTTTGGATCATCACAGCAACAGATGAATGACAGTTGATCTTTTTTTATTTGTGGAAATTCCACAATCTGACTTTTTCTGGGAAAAAAACATACATTACATTAATACTGTGTTTGATTACTGTTTTCTTGTCATGAAGTACATTTTGTGAAGCTTTGCAATGACTTGGCAGTTTGTGCATGAAGCCACAGTAAACATGGGGAACTGTACCTTTACAGAAAAACAAAACAAAAACGTGACAGAAAAATCAACAAAAATGTGACATTTTGTTGAGCATACAATTTAGCTGTTTCTATTTAGCTTTTCAAATCCAAGGACACTATCTGAATCCCACAAAGCCTGGTTAAATGCCTCTTGAAATGTATAAAGCCAAATAAAAAAAACATGATTAAATTGCTCGGTTATGCTCAGTTTTACTAACACACCTATAAAGCACTATTTAAACCGTTTTTCAAATCAAACACCAAAAGTAAAAAGAAACCATAATTTTTTGATTCCATCTTTGGTAAAATGAAAGCCTCTTTGATTGTCAAGAACAGAGGGAATCCATTTGGATGTATTATTTATACCAAAGCATTTTCTTTTTAGACTAAATCAGACATTTCATTCTGAATTGATTTCCTCTGTAGAAATGAACAACAAATACTAGATTAGCCCCAAATCTCATTGTTCAACAATAGCTGCCATTCTGAATGTTGTCAACACTATTCTTCATTGTACAAAATTGTTACCATATTCCAGTGCTGTTTTGACAAGTACAAATAGAATATTACTATTTGTAATGGTGGTGTTCTTGCAAAATTGTGTTTTCTCTGTTCAATTTAATATACTGCATACCGTAAAAACAAATCACATAGCATGATGATTCTTAAATTATCGCATTTCATTACATTTTCTGGTTCAATAAATTGGGTGTGACCCCTAATAACATTGCATATTCTTCACAGAAGGAGCTAAAAATCACTGACTCAAATATTGCTGCAGCCAAACATTTGATCATTCAGACATATTAGGAGTACAGGTAAATATATAGAGGATCAGGATCGTTATCAGGCTTCTGCAGAGCTTGATGATGAGCTGATCATTTGAATCAGGTGTGTTGGAAGAGGGAAACATCTAAAACATGCTGGATTGTGGCTCTCGAGGACCAGGGTTGTCCACCCCTGATATAGAGCATGAATCTATCTTGTATTCCTTGGTAATACATTTCACTTTAATTGTTTCAGGTGACACTATTTTTGTTCTTGCAAATGGTCTGAATTACAGAATATGTGGGTAATCATGCTTGTCTTTTCTTTTTTGCAGTATGGTTTGGATCGAATTCTGGGTGAAGAGAAAAGTCTTGCTTTATTGGCAAGAGCCATTGATCCCACCCAGCCTGCCATGATGACTGACGTGGTAAAGCTGCTGTCAGCCATCTGCATTGTGGGCGAAGAGAACACGTATGTCTTTCATTCTGTCACCACATCTATGTCTAACTACTTCTTTAATAGTTTTTTTTAAACAAAACTGAACAGACCAAGGGATGTTTTTAAGGAGGAAGGGGTCTTTCATTCCTTCCCCTGAAATTGATTCTGTTAGCCTTTGTACAATAGGAAATTAAGTGAAGTTCAGATTCAAATAAGACTTCCAACCTTTCCAATACTCTTCACACTTTAGTGGCATGTCTAAGTCAAAAAAATCTCAACCAAAGGAACTCTTCATACACCTCTTTCATGGGACGGGTGTGTAGGAGACTGACAAGGATATCCAAGTTTCAATCAGACTCCTGCACATTATCTAACACCTATTTGCCTGCTGAAGGTCTAACATTGAAACATTGGCTAATAAATGTATCCCTGCAAATTAGACCATATGTGGAGTATGATTGAAACGCAAGTGAAAAAGTCTATATTATAGATTTCCTAAATTATTTCTATCCATTCAAGGATTGTTGTAGCCTAGTTGCCACATTTCCCAAATAAATATCACTGAAGTCAAAATCAAGCTCTGAGCGGACAGATCTGATCTGAAAATAATATTTGGACACTCACAAAAATATGAAAATGACCAACTGCGTTTTTAATGCAAAAAAAACATGTTTTTTTTTCATTTTATAAAAGCAAAAATGTACCTATTATGTCTTATTATCAGTTTAAATAAAAAGGCCTGCTATAGTGAATTGGAAAATGTGATAAAACACACTAAACCTGACAGAACAGTAAGAGAAAGGTCGACCTGTAATGCCCCTTTTTTCCTGAGTACTAATGGCACTCGCTCACTCCAAGGACCCTTGGATACAGTATAGATGGAAAGAGAGCTTATGGTCGAAATCCCTATAAAAGAATGTATTACTTCATTTCTTTCTCAGCTGTTTGCTCATGCATTTCATGTTCTCATTTAGTCTGGAGAAGGTCCTTGAAGCCATCACCACAGCAGGGGAATGGCTAGCCATTGAGAGGTTCAGTCCCATTGTGCAAGGACTACGAGATCGCTCAGTTCAATTACAAGTGAGTGTAAAGTACATTTACAGCCACTGACACCTTTTTGTTTCCCTCTGATTCCACCGAAAATCCATACAGAATGGCTGTAGACTTCACCATTTCAACATATCACAGCCAGTCAGGAGTTGTCTTTATATTCTTTGGTCTTATAAAGTCTTGTTTTGTCGAGAATATTTTATAGTTATTATGCTGTTTTCTGCCAAAGCCGGGTGTTAGGTTTTGCAAATCACAAATGCAGTTAAAATGATGACATCGAGGCACCTATATATTGTTTCTTTATAGTATTTGTCAAATTTGAGTATTTTCATTTTCATTTTCATTTCAGTCAGTGTTCATTGATTGTTTTTGAAGAATATTACGACACATGTTGGTTAAGTGTCTTAGGTGAGATGAATTTAAAAAACAAGCAACTCTGAAATAAGAGCGCAGTTACTCAGATTTTACTATTCACAGCTGAATAAATGAATAAGACAGATGCAGGGGAGGGATATCCCGATTCAATTTGACTGACAATGTCCAGAATTGATTTATTTATAATTTAATTCTTCATGATTCAATTACATTAGTTTATGGGGATATAAGAAATTGCATATTATTGTCTACACACCTTTTCAAACTTTTTTCTTGGGTGAACGTAGAAAGACCAAAACATGACATTTATTTTTAGGCCCACATGGGGAGCAAGAAAAATAAAAGAACTCCACCACATCATTATATATATTTAAAAAATAAAGGCTACTGCTACACATGCACTGGCAGTACCAGATGCTTCAATTAAGGACAGACACCCATGTTAGTGATCACTTTGAGCACAGGCATCACAGAAACTAAAAGTCTGCCCACTAATTCATTTGCACTGTTTGTATTGACAAGACATCAGTCTAATATGTGCAGACGGTTCAGACAGACTGAATAAATCCAGTCAAGTTTCACTCCGAACTTTGTTTCATCAGCAAGCACATACAGAGCTAAGCTCAGTGTGGTTAGATTTGTTTTTCAGTCTATCTTTCTGGTAGATATGATGTCTAGATTGACAATGTATCCAGTTATTATTTCTGTAACTTTTTCACTTCAAATTATCAGTATCAGGATTTAAAGAATCAATGTTGGAACATTCAACTAAAGATCCCGATGCACTGGACAATCTTTTTATCCAGTCCTAGTAATGAGCACAGTCTGTGTAGCTGCACAATTAACACAAAGGTCTTCCATTATTCAGGGTTGGAATATGTAAGCCTTTGCTACCAAATTGACAATGACCCTTAAGGCATCTGAATATCTAGCATAGCCATACCCTCTTTTCACACATGAGTGGATTGCTTTACTGATCAATAATTGATTTTTCTGTTTGTGTTTGCCCAGTGAGTTGAAGAGTCACAGGATGCAGCGGTCTCCATGTAGTAAACCGAACTCATAGGGGAGCGAAAAACAGCTTCCAAAAGAGCGAGTTTGCCCTTAAATTGACAGTTAGTTTTGTGTGTATGGGTCTGCAGTTGTTGCATTAATATTAAAATCACCCCTCCCCAGTTGGTGACTGGAGAAAATAGACATGCATTAGTTATGGTCCTTTGCTTCCAAAGGACATAACTCATTTAGAATGCATGCCAGCATGCTTTTCATCAACTTCTGGAAGAAGATGTCTGTCATCTGTTTCTTTGGTTCTCTCTCTCACTTCTCTTTCCTTTCCTCTCTTCTCCTTTGTTCTGTTTACCCTCCATGTTGCAGGTGGCATGCATGCAGCTCATCAATGCGCTAGTAACATCTCCTGATGAGCTGGACTTCAGGCTGCACATTAGAAATGAATTTATGCGCTGTGGCCTGAAAGAGATATTGCCGGTAAGAAAAACATGACCACGCACACACACACAATACAAACTTACTCTCACCTTGTATTAATATTTAAATGAGTTGTCCACTTCAGTGAAATATTGTCGATTTGCTCCAGCAAATAATTTATGAAACACAAAGAGGAGTTTGCACGTCCTCTGTCTGTGCAGCAGCCAGAAACCAATAAAGTTTCTAGTGTCTCTGCTAATAATCTACCTACTGGCTTTTATATCTACCTAACATGTTTATCTGTTGTGGCCAAGTAAACAAATTTATTAAAGGATATACGCCTTTATATCTGGATGAATAATGGTGCATAGAATAAGCTCATTGTCTTTACTTAACCTTAATGCTGTCCTTTTGCTGCTAATGTCTCAAGTATTTCTGTCTAATTGAGTTTGCTTAAATCTTCATCTATTTGCATTTGTTTTACTGTCTGTTCTTTTTCTACCTTGATCCATCCTTAGCAACTAATAGCCATCAGGAATGAGGCTCTTGACATTCAACTGAAGGTGTTTGAGGAGCACAAAGAAGAGGACATGATGGAGTTCTCTCATAGACTGGAAGACATCAAGAGTGAACTGGAATATCCTTTTTTATCATTATAAACAGACGCATGTCTGATCTTGTAAATGTGGCTAATATAGGTTGGAAATGTTCATGGCATCCAGTTCAGGTCAAGTATTCCTGACGAGATGCCGGAGATTTAAAATAGTAATACATATTTCTTTCCTTTGTTTTTATTTCAGTAACTTCTTTTTTTATGTGATAATGCAATGCTTGCGTATGAGTCCTTGACTCTCTGCACTGATGCGGGGGATGTGTTCAGTATTGTGCAGAGTATGGTGAAGGACAGCAGTGCAGAGCCCTATTTCCTTTCTATACTGCAGCACCTGATGCTTATACGCAATGACTACTTAGTCAGGTAAAAATCAGCAGCACTCACACACACTGAACATTTATAATCTAAAGCATAATGAAGCGAGTATATTTTTACTTCTCATTTTACTCTTTTATTTTATTAATTTTCCTCTTCCCTCATGCACCCTCATTTCCTGTATATGTTTATGACCTTGGCTTTCTAGACTTTTTTTTAATCAGCTCTATTCATGAAATTGATTATTTTCTGTATATTACAGAGGTGTTGGTTCAGTCAGGAGTATAGTACTTTAACTTATAGTCCATGACAATAATGACGACTGACATAAATTTGCCCACACATGCAAAGGTCTAAGCCCTTTTGAACCCTGTTAATGATGTACTCTGGTGAAGAGCTTATGTTTTGTGGGGGTATAACTCCTTCTGCCTTAAACCCTCTCAATGACATTGGTTAACAAAGAGAATGCTTTCTCTTTCATCTCCAAGCCATCTACAGCAACCATGGCTCCAGAGCATTTCTCATCGCCTATTAATGGCACTTTTCAAAGGCTTATTTTATGTTGGTTCGTGCACAGTTGGGTGTGACTTAAACCTTAGCTTGATCAAAAGATGGAGCTTTTATCTGAAGAATACGAAATGCATCACCTGCAGTTTTTCTCCCACCCAAAAACAACACCTGCCTGATACTGTGCTCTGGTTCTGTGTGATTAATGTTCTTCATCTGAAATCATTATGAAATGCTAACACTGGTGCTTCTGTGACTGCCACCCTCAGTACAGTCTATTTAGTAACTCAAATAAAAGAATATTCAGTGTCCACACAAAACCACATATTGCTGCCCTATGTTCACTTCTCACTAAGTGTGTCTAGACTACATAATCTTTTTTATTTATCCTCTGAAAGATAACCTGTTGAACCACATAGATTACAGTAAGAGTTAAACATGATAAAAGTTATGTTTTCTGCATGAATTCGATATTCTATTCTACAGTCTATCAGTGGAATTTATTGCTGGAGCAGTTGACCGTTCAATAACCCCTCCATCAAAAATGGAATAATAGTGTCCCATTATAGCTTAGAAGCTGTAATTGGGCACCACAGGCCTGGCAAGCCTTCCACCTCCATATGCTGAGGAAATGTGTATGGAGCCCTTTTAAGACTGACACTTTTATATAAGGGGGATGGAGAATAGTGTCTTTTTTTTTTTTTTTTTTTGCAATTCCAAAATCAACAGTAAAGAAGTACAGAAGAAAGTGTACCAAATGTAGATTTATTTTAATTGGTGATCAATGTTAATCAGCACAAGCAACTTGTCTTGTCACATTATATGTAATATGACTCACTGGAAAAAAATGAAAATGTTAAGTTTAGCAGAGGATTTGGATTGTGCAGCCCTGCTAGTTTTTTTTGGTGGATTGTCTAGTTTAGTCACAGTACTTGTCTTCCTGCATGCAAACACCACAACAATTCCACCAATCACTATTTTCAGGGAACAACAAAGGATAATCCTTCGCTTAGCCCCACCCACGATGACTGTGATTTGAAGAAATACAAACAAGCCAGAGTATATTTTTCTCCTATAGCAGACTGATAGTGTGTTGCAGCCAGACCAATATGTTCTACAGTATGGGCTGGCAAAGCGAGACCATGCTACATATGATCCCAGCTCTTTTCTCCTCTCGGCTATGTTTATATGCTGTTTCGATTTCTGCTTGTGTCTTTAGCTGATGCCTGAACTCTATATGTGAATGCATATATTATACACGGCTGCGCTTTTTGAAATTTGACCTAGTGTCAATACAATGTTTTTTGTGTAATTACATAGACATGCGCACCAAGAGATTGAGAGGAGGGGGGATAAAGTTTATATTCAGTGGAACCAAGCTGTTGCTGTACACAAACTGTATTCACCCTATTTTATGGTGACAACCTTGTAAAAAAAAACAAATTCAAGTTTGTGACCAAAGCTAGGCTGTGAGATCACCTATATTGACATTGAAAATAAGGGATGAAAAAGGCATTGTAACGTTTTTTATTTCCATGTGCTCTTTTGCCTAAGACATGCATGTTTACGTTTAGTGTCTTAGTGCTTCATATTCATAATGGAAAATCACTAACACACCCTATAATTTTACATTAAAAATGTGGTAATTGTAAAAGAATATTATTTCAGTGGCATGGATATTTTTCCTTGTGGTTCCACTCCCATATGCTTTAGCACCAAGTCACTCTTCAAATTCTTTTTGGCCTAAAATTGTTCTTAAAAAAATTCATGCACCAGGTTAGCTCTGGTAGTTCTTTCATG
>OMNN01097199.1:0-27071 GCA_900302755.1 Chromis chromis
ATCTATCTATCTATCTATCTATCTATCTATCTATCTATCTATCTATCTATCTATCTATCTATCTATCTATCTATCTATCTATCTATCTATCTATCTATCTATCTATCTAGACTAAATATTTGATTTCTGTTTTCCTTCCTCTCCTTCTCTCTCTGCTGCTGTGTGGGTGTGTTAAGTGTCAGTCAGCAGAGCTTTTACATTGTTCTAAGATGAAGAGCAGGAAACTGCATTATGGCACAACTAATTATATGATTGACATTAAGACGAGATGAGGCATACGGGTGCAGATGATAAAGAATGTGATAATCTTTCCAATTTTCTTATGGATAATAAATTACTTACTTAGCTCGGATTTTAAGATTACAGATTTTGAATAGAAAGGCATTTCTCTATCCTGCATTGTTGTATTGGCAGTTACTCATATTTGGGACTGAATGCATCTATTTTTGACCAGTCTTTGTCCATATCATGTATAGAAATGCAGTTTTACTGTAATTTACTTGAGTGCTCTTTGAATGCAAGAAAGCTTACTTACAGTTTGACCCATACTATAGTGACTAAAAATCTGCATCTTTATACCTCCAGTGAATCAATTTTAAGATTTTTTCTCAAATACAGGTTCTCCAACAATTTTCGTATTGCATCTCCATAAAAGCTGGGTTGGTGTTATTATACATTTTGATACATTTTTCAGATTATTCTTAGCATTTACAAAATCAAAACAATCCCACAACCAACACCACACAATGGATTACCTGCAAACAGTAACCAGTAACATGCTCAAAATCCTTAGTTTACCTCTGAAAAGCTAACATCAATGAACATGGCGGTAGTTTCAGAATGACAGGTCTTTGTGTTTGTGTGCATTGTGTACAAAGCATGTTGTCAGTTTATCATTGTAGATATTTTTTATGTAAACAATGGCTAAGGTTTTTTAAGGCTCCATTATGTATGGAATATGTCAGTTTCAAAAGTACACATCACTGTATGTGGCAGATTAATGGCGAACGACAGGACGGGATTCGCATTTTTTCCTTTTACTGTTTGTACTGCAATTTGTTGACAAGCCATGTCATTGCAATACATAAAAAGGGAAAAGACAAGACTGTGTTACAGCACAAAGGGAAAAACATACATCACAGCAGACACCTGCAGAGGCTGGATAAGACATTCCAAAAGATTCTTGCTGCGCTGAGATATCCACTGTGATGTGGATGAGAATCTGTGGCCCAGAAAGAAAGAAACATCAGGAGTTGTAGGAACACAGCACTATTATTTTCCATACAGCGCTGCATGTACAGTTACGCCTTAGGGGTCTTATCTATGTCTACATTATAATTTTGTATTTATTTTTCCTTGTGCTGTGCGGTGCTGTAAAACTGTGTCAGCTTTAAATTTACTGCATTGCAATGTTGCACATTTGCAAAAAAAAAGTCTAATAGAAATATATAGAGAAACTGGTTCAAGCATTATGCATGTAAATGACTTATGCAATAGATTGATGCCTAGATGTTTTGGAGGGTAAGACTGCTCCACAGAGAACCATAATGCATTTTGATCAACATGACATAAGCAATTGATAATGCAGGAAGCTTGCATGAATGTGCCCAGGCATTTGCAGTATGTTGAAAACAATGAGAAACTGGTTTCATAATTTGCATAAAGTGACTTCATGATGCAGAGCTCGAAGTAGTTTTGAGAATTTCAATTCTGAGGGAAAAAAAACTATAAATTCTCTCATTTTACAGACTTCACGCCCCCAGGTGATAACACTGGGTTTCTGTCTGAAGTCTGGAGCCTAACTTGAGATAACCCTGATGATATCAATAGGATTATTCTCCCAGACTTGAGAGAACTACTCCAGAGCCACAAAAGACATTATGCAATCATTTTCACAGGATCAGTGTAGTAGCATCTCCATGACGAGTACACTGATCCTCTCTCTTCTCTTCTCTTCTCACCCAACGTTATGTAACACCAAAGCGCTGGAGGAGCCTATTAACGGCGCATGCAGGTGGATCTTCCCAATGAAAATTCATGATCATTCATGTCCATCTGATCTGATCGTTTTTCTCTTTTTGTGTATTATATTTTAGTTTACACAGAAGATGATACCCACGTTAACTGAAGTGGCAGAGAAGGAAAACATTATGCAACAGCACTATGTATATGCATATTTGTTTTTGCAGTTTTATGGTGTGAAGCACTAAGGCATGGGTCCAAAAACTGTTTTTATTGTCTATAGTACACTATATTTTTACTCCACCATTTCTGTGGCCAAAATCTCCTAGTGTGGATTTTATGCATTATACTGGGCTTTCTGAAAGGCCTATAATAAGACAAACCTGGAGGGCCATTTCTGACTATAGCTATTTTGCTAGTGTGCAAAAACACATGCACATCTTTCTTGTCCAGGGTGTACCTACTCCATGTTTTTGCACAAATAAAACTACAATATTTTAGGTGCAAAAGAATAAAAGTACTCAATGAGCCAATCTGTATTACTAATAAAGCAGAATTTTTAAATGGAGTGTTGCTTGTCCTAAAGATATATACATGTTTTACATTGCATGTTTCAGCTTTAATTGATGTATAATTACACATATGTGATACTGCTCTGCTCAGTGATGATGCAAAAATTCATAAGCGCCTGAAATCTCAATTTACCGCTCACTATCGCTCTATCAAGCGTTGATTATGCAGGACTACCGCTTTAAAAGTTAAGGCATGAGCTCACTTCTTTTGGTGATGAGCTCATGCTGCAGGGTCTTTTGTTCCGTCATGGCCAAGATTGCTTCTTTTAAAAAAAACCCATCTACCTGTTCCTCACTGGGCTGACTTACGATTTCAACCCCACAGATCCCCCCCACCCCCACCTCAATCGTTTTAGTCACGCTGCAGTGGAGGGCGTAAATTTGTCAGTGATGTCAGTCCGCATGGCCCTGATGATATCATTGTTTTCGTGGAACCAAAACCGTCTTAAATCATTTATTGTAAACGTCTACAGCGCCCTGCAGATTTTTGATTATGTGACAGTGACTTCATGCTACTGCCTAGATCTCAGAGTGCGCACTGTGTCAATATATCCTGCGGGGTATTTCCAGAAAATCACATTTTGGAGAAGGACAGAGAAAATTTCCACTGTGCTGCTTTCATAATGTGTCACAAGAGCTGGAAAGAGCTGACAGGGTGGTGAGTGTCATGTCTCTCCCCAAGCTGTTGATTGTATCCATTTTGTTGTGTCACAAGGTATGTGACAAAAGATGTGTGGGCTTTTGCAGCTTTGACCAAGGAGACATGGACCAGAAACGGAGACAACAATGGCTTTATGTTGGAAGAGAGAAATCATACAAGTCTGGGGGTTTAAAAACCAGCTGAAACACAAGGAATTCAGCCCTGAGAGGAAGACGATGTGAGCACATGATAGAGAATGGGATGCTGCCAAATTTGTCAGCAGCAGACGTGGCATGTTGGGCAGAACTGTCATTCAGTGGTATTCTGGGCCGCTCAGGAACAGTGGATCTATGGCAAGCTGAGAGGTGTGGGAGGGAAGGCTGACAAGAGACGGAGAGGAGGGATCTATTCAGAGAGATTCTCTGTATTATGACTGAGTGACAGCGGAGTGAGGTGCGTGAGATGGATGTATATTCAAGCGATTTATAAGGATAGTCATGTTGAGCGTGCTGTGTGCTCTCATCAAGCAGATGAGAGTTGTCAAACTGGGTGATTTTTTTTTATTTTTTTGCTTCTTTGTGACAATGCGTGTGTGTGCTGTGGTTGGAATGAAAAGAGGAATTTTGTCTGCCCCACAAAATACACTCTTTAACTGCAGCCAGTTTGTGAGCTCAGATTGGCCTGTAGTAGTAGCAAGCCTCAATAATAATCAGCGTCAATAGACTTTGACTCACAACCTTGTCACCGAGAAAAAGAGGGGGAAAAAAAGAAATATGGAAGAAGAGAAAAGAACATGCAATGAAGATGCCTGAGGAAACTGGGCTGGATGAGGCCTGAAATAGCCTTTGGCGCAGTATGACTAAGACTTTAATTGCAGAGGGACCGAGATGTGGCCCTCTGTTGTGTGTGTGTGTGTGTGTGTGTGTGTGTGTGTTTGCTTGTCTGCGATGTGTTGCTGCTTCCTTGTTTGTCTCCAATGCAAAGATCTCACTTGTTTGGGGAAAATTAGCTTCATGACTGTGTCCTTCCCTCATTTACCTGTCAGCTGGTTCTGAGCTTGTGCGTCTGCATGGTGTCTGTACTATGTGAGAAAACTAAACAAAGATTTTGTTGCTGTTGTTTCTATCCTGTGAGAGTAAATTGCTGTCATTGTTTGTTGACCTCCTGCCCGAACACACACAGACACAATACACCGACATTCCTGCTTCCTCTGTCTCTTTTACGCCTTTTACACCACAAGTAACATTATTTTCTGATGCATTTATCTCCACAAGAGCATTGAGCTCTTCCTCCTTCCATCTCAGCATCTGTCCTTTTTGCTTTGCTTCCCTTCATGAGACTTTTTACCACTAGATAAGTAGGTAAATGTTTTGGCTGTTGTTGCTTTATGTGTGTGCGTTTCGTAAGGTGCAAACCTTGGGACTTGTGTCTTGGCTCTAGGAAATCCCAAAGGTAAGCAATTATCCCTAATTACCGCCAACATATTGCTAATGGGTCTCAGTTGCTGCAGCAATTTACCTAAAATACAATTATGTATCAGTAGCTGCTGGGAAAATTCCAGTGAAGAGATATTGCAGAGATATTAGGAATCAGAGTTCATCAGTGTTTTCAATGAACCAATAACTGAGTTTCGTTTTGCAGTTTGGTGAAGTTCTGTTGTCCCTCCGGCAGTGTGAAGAAATTCCAGTGGAAAAGTGACTCAGACATTTACATTTTCTTTCCCACAGTCACCAGTTCATTATCATGAGGAAGCGATGCTATCGTGCTTCCTGATGGGTTTGCTGGTGCTCCTGTTGTGTGCATGTAGAACATGTGTTTATGTATGTGTGCTTATGTGCTTATATGGGTGTGTCGCAGTAAATGACATCTGAATGAAGTCCTCTTTATTGTAATCTTTGTCAACACGGGAATACTTTGGAACTGATGCATGACAGAGCAAAGAATAATAACTTTCCTTATCTCCTCTGTGTGTTTTAACTGTCCTATCCTATGAATATGTCAACTGAGTGACTTTATTTAACAAAAAAAATGCCCCAACACACTAACCGACATTGCCATCCATGCAGTCATTCCCAAGACAGACTGAATCTCAGATTACCAATGGCCCCTAAACACACCTGGCGGCAGAGCTTAGTTGAAACAATACCTGAGTCAACTGCTTTTACCCTCGTTTCTCACAATAGCCTCACAAGCTTTGTCCAGACTGGCCCCAGACAGCGTGGCTCTGTCATCTGAAAGGTGTGGGCTGCTGTGCCAATGCAAGGACAGATTTTATTTAATTAAAGGCTTCGTTAAGCAGCTTTTGAGAAGAGTAATTAGTTGACTTGATGGGTTCATTGAAGCGGAGGCAGGGAGTTGGGGGTTGCATGGGGTCATGAGGAGTGGACTGGACTGGGTTGGGGGGTGGGGGTTTCAGGATAAGTCAGGAGCTGCAGGAGGAGGAGGGAGAGGAGGGGAGGCGGAGTGGTTGGGTTGCGTGATAAGAAGGCCTTCAAATTAAGTAGCTGGGTAAGATGGCAGATGATAGGCAAGAAATGCACAAAAAAATCTTGTTAGTAGATTTGAGAAACTTTTATGTTGATAATCGTAGGTTTTAATTTATTTTATTTATTAACTGAAATATACAGGGTAGATCAGGGGTGTCAAACTCTGGTCCTCGAGGGCCACTATCCTGCATGTTTTAGATGTTTCCCTCTTCCAACACACCTGATTCAAATGATCAGCTCATCATCAAGCTCTGCAGAAGCCTGATAACGATCCTGATCATTTGAATCAGGTGTGTTGGAAGAGGGACACATCTAAAACATGCAGGATAGTGGCCCTCGAGGACCAGAGTTTGACACCCCTGGGGTAGATCAATGTACAGTGAGTCTATACATTTTATATAAAATATTTTTATAATGCGTGTTTGTTTTCTAAATCTTTGGTTAATACAAAGGACTTAGCATGCTAACACAGTAAGGTATATCCATTATAAGAGATTCAGAACATCATTCATCCCTGCAGCCATTAGGCTTCAGAACTCTCTGACCAATGGGAGATGAACTGCCAGACACCTGATTTTGATTTGATGTGAATTTGTTTGCTTTGTGTTTCTTCTGCCGGACACCTGAATTTCCCTTCGGGGATTAATAAAGTTTTATTCTGTTCTTCTTCTATTATACCTGCTTAGCATCATCATGTTAGCATTGTCATTGTGAGCATGTTAGCAGCTGTAAACTCACACATATGCATACAAAATATTACTTTCGAATAACATTATTTTTTATTCTTAAGCTCTTTTTTTCAAGTTATGTAAGCACTAAAATAGCAACAGCTGTGTTTCTACAAAACAGAAAAAAAAATCATGTCATCTTTGCCCATGTAATTGCACTTTTTTGCACTGATCTTTATGCATGTCTTTTTAGTTTCTGACATATTTTTTCTCAGATTCCATTGAGTCACTTTATCATGTTGCTGTCAAAACCTACTTTGCTTCAGATTGCAAAAACTGTGGCAACTTAATAAGCTCCACTGGGGCCTTTAGTAATACCACCTTCAGACTGCCATTCATAAAACGCAGTGCAGTCAGTGGACTGTCCTTCATTTATATTTCTATCTTGTTCGGCTTTTAAGAAAATGCTCGGTTTCTTCTTGTTGATTACAAAAAACAAGGGCCGATCAGTGAGTACAGCTTATTGACTCTAGCAGTTAAATACACTCTCAGACCAGTGAAGCGGCAGAATAGATCATTGTGGACACCAAATAGCACAGTTTGTCTTGTAAACACAGTAATTATTTAACCAGGCCAGATGGACCAGATGGGCTGAAAAATGTAATATGCTGAAAAAAAGTTTTATATTTGCTGAATATTTATTTGTTATATATCTGACAGTTTGCAGTGACAGGAATATATTCAGATGGACTTCAGGGAGATCAATCAAACGGGGAAAATGACTCAGATCAAACATGTTAAATTAATAATTCAAGCATCTGCATGGGTGTCTATCTCTTTAAATATGCCTTTTACTGGTTATAAATGCCATTATTTGACTTGGCTGGGTAGTAATATATTTCTAAAGAATGCTGCTAACCTAACAGAAAACTGATCCAAACAAATACCTACCGTAACAGACCTGTTAGAAGTGGTTCTTAGACCTCTACTGTCGGCGCACTAACACTGAAAATCATATAGGTGTTACCCCCAGCTTTGATCTAATTCAGCTTTCTCTATCCATGCCCAACAGTGCATGTCTCAATGCCACATCTACTGCAACATGCCAAACTTGATGGCATCATCATCCTGGGGCAAACAGCCAATGAGAACCCACGGGGGAGAGTCAATCACGGGTCATTGCAGTAATGTCAGCCAATCAGCACGAGCCAAAAGGCCAGTAACCATGGTGATTAGCCTGGGTTCAAATACGTGCATATGTGGCAGATGCCCCCTGCGTTGGTTCCATATGCACTTATGTACATAGATAGATAGGCCTGCTGCATTAATGCTCTGCTGTGGGTGGGTATATGCATGAAGGGGCACAGAGCTGAGCTGTTATCAGCTGAAGTGAACTCACTCACACCACGCACACTGAGCTTTTGTCCCAGTTTCGTAACATATGGTTTATGCATACACAATGCCATCGATGCATGTATTAGACATGCTTTCTCTCCAGTTTCCAAATGCATTTTTCTATTTGCCACACACTGTTATTTTTTGCAGCCATTCTAACTTATAGCTGTGGTAATTACAGTCGTTAGCTCTCCTCAGTATTGTTCTCCGAGAGGATGGATGAGGAGACGTGTGGGTGGCATTGAAGGGTGAGGGGAGGGGAAGCAAGGACAGCAAGCAAACAGCACTGCTGAGTAGGAGAACTACAATGGGCTGTGAGTCAGAGGAAAAACAGGAGCGAGGAAAAAGAGAGAGGTATGTTCGGAAAAGGTCACCGTGTGGAGGGCTTTTTTAAAATGCCAGTAGACTGAGAAAGCTCAGAAATGTTGTGCACAATGTGTCTCTCTGTGTGGTGGCTTTAATATTCATATCTGGCTAGAAAGGACTCAAGCAGGTAAGTCGGGATGAAGAGAGACTAGAGGGTGTTACTGAATCCAAGGAGAAACACGAAAATATATTGACACGCAACTGTGAATTTCTGTTTCTAAAAAATACATTTAAATAGGTTGTGTTTGACAGATAATGGGCAATTATTGCAAAGTGTTGTGTGTTCAAGAAAACTGCTTGACTTCTTGTCTCTCCTGCTTTGTCATTCAGTAATTTTTTTTGTTGCCACATCGTCATCACAGTGAGTTATTATCTGATCCCTGAATTCCTGGCTCCTGAGACGAGAAACACTGTTGTTATCCCCATTGTCCGTGACTAAATTATCTGAATTATATGCTACGCTACTTTTTCACTACCAGCAGCACAACAGACACCACAGACATCCAAACTATTCATATACACAGCTGTGACTTCTGACTTTCTTTCCCATCTTCTGCCAGTGTGTTGTGTGTTTAGCACACCATTCTTTTCTACACACAGATACAGTTATGTGTGAGATTAGCCAATTCTGGACCAGAGTGGTACTGACACAGTCCATTTGGATTAGATACTATCATATATCTGCCTTTATCAAGAGCAATACTGATGTATATTTATATATTAAGGTATGTTTTTGATGTACATTCTTCTAAAATTACCCTTCAACAGGCATAACACGAGTGGAAAAACCTTGCTATTGGACTAAGACAAAAGCACCTTGCAGTTTCTGTAAATATATAAATATAATCAGAGTCCTGTGTCTTCATTCAAGAAAAGCCTTGATGTTTGATGTTATTCCAAACAAGTAAGCCGATTTCTCCATGTGTCTGAAATATGATTTCAAAACTTAACACAGCAAACTGTTGCAGAGATTTCTTTCCAGCTGCGTCTGACACAGTTTTATGCAAATGCACCCGACAGCAGTGAACACTTCAGGTTAAACCCTGCAGGTTAAGCAGCTTAAATACAAAAGAACGAAGGCTAAGGCAATAATCCTTGGCACTTGGTATAACAAGATATTCCTTTATTTCTGTAATGTACACTGCATTTAGGCTATAAGCCTATTAAAGCATTCTTTTGTCTGTGAGTTTTTCTTTCTTTTAACAATTACTTATTTATTCTTTTCTTTAAACAAGGATTTTGATCAGAATTATGTTTTAATATGTTTTTGGGATGGAAAAACTAGGCCTATAGACTTGAAATACTTCTGTATGACTAAAATGCATTTTTGAGTCAAGAGGAGTAATGCAATGGTTCTCAAAGGTAGCTTTTACTGCTCTCTACTTTTTTTTTAATGTCCAGAATCAATACACCACAAAAACTGATAAACCTAACCAAACATACGGACCAAACTGTGGCGACGCACCTATGGGTCATATTCAGACAGCAGAGACAAACAACGTACACCAATCAGGCATAACATTATGACCACCTGCCTAATATTGTGTTGGTTCCCCTTATGTGGTCAGAAATGCTCTGAACCATTGGGCATGGACAAGAGGACCTCTCAGGGTGTCCTATGGGGTCTGGCACCAGGACGTTGGCAGTGGATCCTTTGGGTACTCTGGCTTGTGCAGTGGGGCCTCTGTCAATCCAACTTGTTCCACTGCATCCTGTTGATGCTTGATCAGAATGGGGTCTAGGAAGTTTGGAGGTCAAATCAACATCTTGGGCCATTGTCATGTTCCTCAAGATGTTCCTGATTGATTGATGTTTTTGCCATGTGGTGGGGTGCATTTACCTGTGGGGGTAGGTCAGTGACATTTAAGATTTCCATTTGCATGATGGAGTGTGCTTGTTCTGGGACAACGTTTATTTGGGTGTCTAAGTCTCATCAACACAGATACCACAATCCAAGGTTTTCCAGCAGAACACCACATAGTACCAATATGATCAACGTTATTCACTTCATCTGTCAGTGGTTTTAATGTTGTGGCTAATCGGTGTATTTCTCAAAAATTACCTTTATCTCTTATTGATGCATACAGGATGAGATGGTTTTGGGCTTGAACCTGTTGATCATCTGTGGCCTTCCTGTGTGGCTTTTGCATCTTCTCCCTGTGCCTGTGTGGGTTTCTCTTGTGCTGTGGCGCCCACAGTCCAAAGACATGCATGGTTGATTAACCAGTGACTCTAAATTGGCTGTAGGATGGTTGTCTGTCTCCTTGTGTTATCTCTGTGATTGACTGGCGACCTGTCCCGGGTGTACCAAGCCTCTAGTCCAAAATCAGCTGGTGCAGATTCCAACTTCCAGCAACCATGGACGGAATAAAGTCCTCTGCTGCATTGTCATATAGCAATCAGAATTTTCCAAATGCGTTTATTGCCTTTTCTGGAAACATTTGTTTTCTATTTATATTAATCACATAATAGCTTTATTTCTCCTGTCAGGTTGTCTTTTAGTTTTAACTGCTTTAACCTTAGTTCACTTAAACATTCACTCCAAATGGCTTTGTTCAGACGAGAAACAAAAGCCCTCGCAGACATACAAAGATAATGCTCTTGTCTGCTTGTGTGGAAAAATAAAAATCTGGAGAAGCTGAAGGTCTAAGCTCAACCTGAAAGAGTTTAGCATTCCTGCTCTCTAGACATAAAGTTTTTTTGGTTTTTTTTTGCTCTCTTCAAATACTATCTCTTTTCTACTGTTTACCCCAATTCTTCCTTGTTCTTCTCGACTAATCCTTTAAGAAAAGTTTTGTTTTCTTTGATCCCTCATAATTCATTATTCATTCATTCATCAAAGTCTTGATTACAGTTACAGAACATCATGGAGATCTTCATCAGGGCAAATGCTTTCTGCGGTGAGTATCTTCTCTGATGGTGGAGGAAGCATCTTTTTTTTCTAACCAAACAACACGAGGAAATATATATAGCTCTTTTAAACAATACAACAGGATAGGCTGCTGCACTTCCTCTATAGAGCATAATGAGGAAGAGTCACATGGGGTCTGAATGACAAATACAAGCATATTGTCGCAGTAATTAATGATGATACTTATGACGATGACTTTGAATTGGTTTGATGAACACAGTGGTGGTGGTGTTGATGTTTGTGGTGATGACGATGATATTGCTGTGGATTTATGTGGGTAATTTTTTTGCAACGTTGCACACACAAGTGGAAGACCATGACTATTTATACAAGCCTTTTAAACTGCAGAACAAAGCAGCGGTGACACCCATTAAATAATCTGTTCTTGGCCTCTGTTTTGAAATGTTTTGAAATTACTGTAAATACTGTCATATGACTGCGAGAACAACTTCACAAAACTCTGTGTGATCCCTTTCTGTGTAATTGTGCTTGTATAGGTGACATGTTGTTTAATCCTGAATATTTGATTACTTCTGCACCATGGCAGCCTGAAATTCGCCTAAATTCGCCTAAAAAACCTGATATTATTGAGGATGATTTACAGATTGGTATGGAAATAGTGAATATAACTCTTGATCTAAGAGTGTAGCATCTGATCAGTGCAGGCTATAAATAATTTGCACCCAGGTTATAATAATAGGTTGCCCAACCCTGAGAAAGAGGGCCAACTTCTTGAGTCCTGAGAGTCTCATCACTATAAAATATGAATAGTAAACACAGCAATTGCGCCCCTTAGCGGTCAGATAGGTGAAGTACTGGCAAGCTCAACAGCCTGATCTGTTATTTACAGTATTTAAATCATCACAAACGTTGGCATCAGCTATGGAGTTTTCCTGTGAGTGGCTCATCAAATACTTTTATTAAATTATAAAATACTTGTGTCACACAAAGAGTTGCACAATGACAAAAAAAGTACTGATGCTGGAATTAACCACAGCCACAAGTTGCACAACCAATTTTTATTGGAGCTGGAATGAAAAACTATAAATCCTTCAAGGTCGTCTGGTTACTCAGTGTTCTTTAGAAGCATTAGAAAAATACTGCTGGAAAACATCAACAAACAACAGGCATGTGTGAATACTAGAATGGGAACTTACAACTGAGGTTATTATGTGGACACGAGTAGGAACATTAGGGGGAAACACTGCTGTGGTTTTCACACAACTCGTGTTTTCATGATTATTTTGCAGCTGCCAGCTCCTTTTACCAAAAAGCAGCGCACTCAGTAGCACAATTAAAAGTTCACTTATCTCCATCAGTTGCAATTGCACCACAAAACACACGATGGCGCACAACAGCAACAGCTCGATTCACCAAAAATCAGTGCCTAGACATATTGCTTTTGCAGGTGTGTACAAAATTTTCTTTTTTATTATTATTTCTTGACATGCCTGTATGAATATTAGTCTATAGAAATCCTAGGGCAGCTACTATATTCTGCAGTTTTAGTTGTGATGTTTTAGATGTTTGGATAGACAGAAACATACTGCCAGAGTCAAAAACAGGACTTTTGAGATGATCAGATGATCTCTACAGAGCCCTGATCTCAATACAATGGAGTCACTTAAGGATTACATGAAAAACAAACAAACAAACAAACAAAAACCCAGCCTAAATCCACAGAAGAATTGAAAAAAAGTTCTCCACTTAGTATAAAGATGAGTAAAACCTTTCAATGTTTCACTTTATCTGTATTAGTTAAAACCTTTTGACACTGTGGCTCTGTATTATTTCACAACAGAGGCCAATTAAGTGAACGCTGATTACTATTTCTTGTTTATTTCACTGCGGTTTTTTTTTTTTACCATTTAAAATAAATGTGCGCAACTCGTCTTCCGAGAAATCCTCTGTGATCCTGCCTTGAAGTAACCGAATCCTCAACCGGAGGTGAGTTCCTGTGAATTTTGGAGTGCTGTTGTTTGCCTCTCTCCTCTGTTCGTCTCCCCTCCCTCCCATCCTCCCTCCCTCTCGGTCATAGAAACTCCTCAGCGCACTCAGCTGCGCCTCAGACCCGTTCAGTGCCGCGCACACGAGTTTCCAGTCGACCCGTAACTTCACTAACTCCAGATCCGCTTCCACAAACTTCATTTATTTCTGGAACCATGCTGGAAGAAAACTAATTTTTGCACTTCCGCCGCCTAATAAGTTTGTTTTGGGACAGAGCAGGTACAATGACCGCATTCTGCAGCGGATCGAGCGATTAGAGGTAAGTTGGAGCCAAAAAATTAACCTGCTGCGAAACTGTTTACTTCTCCTGTTGAATCGGAAACTTTGAAGCCCGAGTGTTTATTTACTAAATTTTTCTGGAGATAAACACAAACAACTTGAGATTCTAAGGAGACAAAAACAAACTCTCTGTTGACGCGCACCATTGTTGTCCCTTTTGTAATATTACAGTAATTCTAATTGGGGCATTTCACCACAATGAACACATACAAAAGGACTCTCAGTGGTCTTCACTGGCTTCCCTTCTGTTGGCGGTTCACCAACTTGTCCCCTTGTGCGTTTCTTAAGTTCAGCTGCCAGTATCTGCACTGAATCCCTGTTAATGAGTAAACTTTGGGAATTTGGACACCACACTGCACTGAGCTCTTTGATACTGATTGCTATTTCTCTGCCTTGTTTGTCTGAAGGGGTGAAACCGGGTCTCTGCAGATTGGGACACAGATAGCGAAGAAGACACATTACAACCATGGATCTTGGCAATGATGTAGATTTGTCCAATAATAACATCACGCCTTTGTGGAGACGACGCACGGACAACAGTAAAACGTCCCAGGACTTGAGCAAACCCAAACCTCGACCCCTCAGTTACCACATCAATGGGGTTACGACGACGGACTTCCCTGCTGAGGACAACAAATGTTCCTTCACCTTGAGCCAGCCTGCTGAGATGCTGGTGGTAGCGCCCCCATGTTCGGGCAGGAACACTGTGATGTTAAAGCACGTTCTCCACAAACCCTCAAGGAAAACAAGGGTTGTCCGAAGCATCAGCATCGGGCACCTCTCCAATGGACGCTTCTCGCTGTCCAAATTTAGGTCTGAGGATAACAAATCTGCTTCACTGGACAATAGACACTGTAATGGAGACTGTAACCGGGGGAAACCAGCTAATGGAGAGACAGTACGCCCTGAAAAACGTCTCCAGGAACCCAAGAAACGCACGTCCAGTCCATTCAGGCTGAGTTTACAAAAAGATCAGGTGTCATTTGAGACAAATTCATCTTCACCTGAGGCTGTGCACCTCAAACATTCCTCACCTGTTTTGTCCTCACACACTCCTAACACTGACTACAACCACTGTGAACTATCCTCCCTTTCATCCACATCCAGCTCCTCTCCCCCAACCCGTCGCACCCTCACACCCTCCCACAGCTCCACCTCCAGCATCCTTTCGCTATCTTCACTAACTTCCTCAGACCCCCCGACCCCCCGTTCCCCATCGCCAGCAGACGGAGGGCAAACGCCGCTCAGACAGTCCCAGACATCCTCGCCTGCATCCTCACAGGACACCAGGCATGCCTCTTCAGCTTCTTCGCTCTCCTCCACCTCACCCTCACCCTCACTTTCCCCATCTATCTCCCCCATTCCCTCCATTGTCCTCAGCACCAACAGCCCCGCTGCCCTCAAGATGGGCACCCAGCAGCTCATTCCCAAGGGTTTGGCATCTGATATTCGGCAGAACAAAACGCCTCCGTCTGCACCACAAGGCCAGGGTTTGGCAGGGCTGCTGGGGTTGGATCATTCCAAGCGAGCGTTGAAAGCCCTGAGCATGGTGGAATCAGGACCGTATTTTTCTACAGGAGGGGGCCGCGGTGAGGGGGCAGATGGGGATAGTGAGAGCCCGGGGACACTGAGGCGAGGCTTGAGGAGTACGTCCTACAGGAGGGCAGTTGTGAGTGGAGTAGGCTTAGAGGTGCCATCTTTGGATCCCAAGGCCAATCGCCTGTCCCAGCCTGCCATCAAAGGGCAAGGCATGGATAATCAGGATTCACCAGTTAGCGCAACAAGTCCTGGCACTGTAAGCGTCACTGCCAGCGCTGGAGCTGCCAAGCCTGTGAGCCCTGGGACGCCCAAAGCAGTCAGCCCCAGGATTTCAAAGCCTGCTAGTCCTGGGAAGGAAAAGCCTAAAAGCAATGGAATAAACAAGGTGGGTAAATCTGTTTGTGTGCAAGAAAACAAAAAACTTGTGGTTTCAAAGGGTTCTTGTAAGGAAACAAGAAACAAACACTGATACTCTTAGAGGCAGCAATCTGACATTTACAGATACAAGTGTAGGAGCACTCTGCAAGTTTTCATGAAAAGCTGCTATTAGTGTCAGTGCTTTTTTATGAGGCAATTAAAAATGTAGAAGTCATAATAGAATTCATATAGAACATGTAGTAATATATTCAACTGGATTTATAGAACTAGTTTTAGAGAAATGCCAAAATAAATCAATTTTAGAATTCATCTGCTAAACAAGTCCCAAGAAAATGCCTTTTGCTGAACTAAGCAATCACTGAACAGCCCCATAAAGAGCCTGTGAACTTTGGAATTGCATTTTATTTTTTTCCCTTTGCTTTAGGAGATTGAGGTTTCTCAGCTCAGTTAATCACAAGGCCTCTGATGGGTTTATATTTGTGTGCAAAGATTGCTTCGACATGGACTTTCGGTATCGGTGGAGCAAAGTCCAAATTGTAAAATTACAACACAGACTTGTTATTGTGGAACAAATTAGCAGCAGCAGAAGCAGCAGCAGAAGTCGGGACAAAGCCATACAAGGAAACAATTAATGTAGTTGTTGGAAGACATGATGTAATGTGACACTGTGCCCAAACATACACTCTTAAATACACAGCAGCTCTGTAATTAGACTGGGGTCAATGAAGGAGGTCACCAGAAAGGGCACAGTCGGGTCATGGACAGGTGACAGAGGGACACAAAACTATTTCATTTAAGGTTTTTGTGTGTCCCACAGAGTTTTCCCAAGTCAATACATTGGTGTTTTGTTTCTCTTTCAGAATCCAGATAAGAAGAAAGTTTTGACCAGTCAGCGGACATTTGACAGTGAAGGTGAGAAACACATTCTTCATTTTACTCTTTTACTATCTGTTTGTTTTGCAGTATCTTCTTTTCTGGTGAACAAAACTTAAGAATAATGGATCTTTGTGTCATGATAACTGTGTTTCAGAAGAGGAACTTTACCAGAACTACCAAGAGAAGGCCTTGCATAATGACTCCGATGAAGATGCCGATTCCAGAGAACCCAAACCCGATAACGGCATCGTGGTGCAGTACAGACCCATACGTACCTCCTGGAGCCAGCTCAGCGTGGTTAGACATAACACACACAAACATATGTAAAGTTGTGGCAGCTTCAGTTCCTCTCTTTATATCATTCTTACTATTTCTCGACATCCTGTAGACAGACAAACTCAGTGTTGCGGCTGTGGAGTCTTGGAATGCAAGTGCTCTGAAGAATGCTGTCATATCCAGTGTGGTTGCATTCCATGCCCATCCTCCCACTGTTCCTGCTTTCCTCTGCCCCTCTCACTGTTTATCAGGGAGTGCAGGAGGAGTTCTTCTAGGACTTGGGCAGCAGGCTGGGAGGCAGACAGTCAGCCAGACCCACAGGAAGTCTTGGAAGCACTGCTGGGCTTAATGCCAGTGTGTTGGCAAACTCCACACACTCGTCAGACTGCAAATATGCTTAAAATGTTGCCTCTAGGGAGACGTGCGGTGGCTTCGCATTACATAATATAGTTAGGGATTGGAACGGAGGGACAGAGGGATATAGAGTAGGCTAATTTAGTTTTCTACTAAGGCATTCCCATCTGTTTGTTTACTAGTTGAGCATGGAAAGTGTGGGAGCAAAAATGGGCCATTGCTGAGATTGAATCACTCAGGACTGGATCTGAAATTGCTGTGTATATGCACACAGACTCTAATGACTGGGAAATTAGATTGAAACCAGAGCTTTGTCTTTGTTTTTGTCAACAAGACACAGAGGTGAATTGGACACAGTCCTACATTACCAGGCTGACCGGGACTCTCTTAGAGGAAGCTCTCTTTTCCATCACAGCTGCTTTACAGCTGTGGATCTGTTTGTGTGTGTGTTTTCCCAGACAGCACATGATCTAATGCTAAGAAATCATCCTCACCTTTCAAATTTTTGTTGGAAAATGCTGACATGATGCTGCCGTTGTCCTGGTGTGACAGGAAATTTAGTTTAAGCCAAGAACCAGATATATACGTTGTCATCATGTGATGCTTTCCGTATCAGCATGTCTCCTCTTGTCACTCTGATCCTGCCTTGTCTTATTGGCTTCATCTTTTACGGTTTGGAGAAGCATCACATCCCAGAATTTTCATATTTCCAGATTATTATTATTATTAGTTTTAGAAGGTGTGGCTGTCCTGGGGCTAACTCCTCCCATGGCCCGTAAGTTGATTTCAGTTTTGTTTGTTTAGTTCCTCTTAAAACAAAGAAGTATATTCAAGCCTCAGGAAAGAAACTTAAATTGCTTTTTAATAATTATAATACATTATGTTCCAGTTACACCCAGTGGAAGTGCAAATCAGGGTCAAGCTCCTTTGGCACGACAGGGTGCATTGTTGCGAGAGCACTAAAAAGAACTCTCAGGTTTAGAGCGACACCTGCCTTTGCCGATACAGGTGATACAGTGCAGTTTTGGCAGAAGAGAGAGTAAGAACAATAAATAATAAACTGGATGACTGTACGTGTGAAAGGAATCGAGTAGAAGAACCACAAGGGATGTTTGATCTGCTGCAGGTTTGTTTGTTCTCAGTGTTTGCCGAGAACTGTGGGCAGATACTCCTGCAGGTGTGATACCGCTTCTCCAGGAGCAGTATCACTTCCTTGTGCCTTTATACCAAAACAGGATGAGAAGCTGGTAGAAGTAAGAAAAGTAGGCTGCCTGGATTTCTGCCTGCTTGTGTGAAGTGGTACAGTGTAATGTGGAAGTGCCTCCGGTCATATTTGGTGAAACATGAGAAGGAAGCTGCATGCTGTCTACTGAACCCTACATTCAGTCTAACAAAGCCACAGGCTGATTAATTCAATAGCACTCCACTCCCAGTCCATTCCAAAAGACTGCCTTGTTTCAGTCGTATTCACATATCTCTTGACCAAAACTCAACAGCCACATACCAACATGCACACTATTGCACGCTTTCCTTTGGTTTCGGCCCAAATTACACTTTGTGATGGAGCACAAGAGATGCCCATTTTACCTTTAGAGTTTTGTAGCTACAGCTAATTTTCCTTTTCTACATTCACCTTGTGCCTCTTTATTCAGCAAAGATCTTTATTTTCCCATTTTGTACATCGGCTTTATTAACTTCCTATTCAGTGTGGTATGCAAAGTGCTCCTTTTGTTTGTGTGTGGGGACAACAGTCACAAAGACAGCAACAGCACACACCCGTGCTATAAATGCAAAGCGCCCCTGGCCACCGAGTAGTCAAACAAGCGTGTCTTTGTGTTCTTTCATGACTTTTAAAATCATTAGTCAAATTTTAGTTTTTTCACAAATTTTGTTTTTCTGCGCAGGTGAAGAAAAGTGGCTTGTCTGACCAGATAAGTCAGGAGGAACGCAAAAGACAAGAGGTAAGAATCCGATTTTATTTTTTGTTTAGTTCAGAGTGAGAATAATGTAAGTTTGGGCCACATGCTGACGTTAGGAGTTACCAAGCACTACAGCTGTCCATTTGGTCCCTGCAAATTCCACCACGTCAATAAAAAAGTTAAAGGAACTCAAGAGGAAACCTGCATTATTGGTTATTATGCCGAGAAAGAAAATTCCATGTAAAGTGGACAAGAAAGACACACAACAAATAATTCTGCAAGTCATATTAAGAAAGACAACATTGAAGTATACATGTTCATGACAGAGCTGACACAATCTCGTCCCAGCAGAACATCCTAGTGAATCAGGATTTAGTGGGCTAACTCAATCCCAAATTTCTTAAGTTGATGTTTCCTCCTTTTTCTTTCTTTCTTGCCCGTCTTTAGGCCATTTTTGAGGTGATCTCGTCAGAGCACTCTTACCTCCACAGTCTGGACATCCTGATCCGCATGTTCAAGAACTCTGCCGAGCTCAGTGAGGCAATGACCAAGACTGAACGCCACCACCTCTTTTCCAACATCACTGATGTCTGCGAGGCTAGCAAAAAGTAAGTGTGGATGCACTGTAATACCTTTTGTTGGCAGTATTATTGTCTGATGTACATTGGTGTGTACCTTTTATATTTGATTCTCTGTGTAGTTTATAAAACTTTTTGGTGTCAAGGAATTAGTTGGTTGTGTTGGTTGCTATTTTTAGGCTTTATTTTGGTGTCCTCCATCAGTGTGTGAGGGTTTTTTTGTTTGTGAGTACTGAGCTGGATAATTTTCCTATTTGACATTATTGATAGACAAGTATATTCTTTTAACTAGCCCTGCTTCAGCGTATTAATTGCTAGTTATGTTGGTTCATTTTTGGGTCTATTATCCAACTCAGTCCAGTGTGATGTTTTTTGTATTTGTTTTTTCATATTTTTGATCAGTTAAAGCGGTTTTATCTGTTTCTTGGGGAGATTTTATGGCTTGTGCAGTTATAGATCCACAAGTGTGATGTTTGTCATCTTATGTTGTACATACACCAATCAGCCACAACAGATAACCACTGTGAATAGTGAATAACATTGATCATATTGGTACTATGTGGTGTTCTGCTGGAAAACCTTGGATTTTGCCATACGTGTTGATGAGACTTAGACACTCAAATAAACATTGTCCCAGAACAAGCACACTCCCTCATGCAAATGGAAATCCCAAATGTCACTGGCCTACCCCCGCAGGAAAATGCACCCCACCACATGGAAAAAACATAAAACAATCAGGAACATCTTGAGGAACATGACAATGGCCCAAGATGTTGATTTGACCTCCAAACTTCCTAGACCCCATTCTGATCAAGCATCAGCAGGATGCAGCAGAACAAGTTTGATTGACAGAGGCCCCACTGTACAACCCAGAGCACCCAAAGGATCCACTGTCAATGTCCTGGTGCCAGACACCCTGAGAGGTCCTCTTGTCCATGCCCAGTGTTTCAGAGCATTCTTGACCACATAAGGGGGACCAACACAATATTAGGCAGGTGGTCATAGTGTTATGCCTGATCGGTATCGGTATGTGTGATTACTTTTTGTTCAATGTTGATGCTGTTGTTTCAGCTATTCTACCTTCACTCAGAGATGTTTTCAGTGTAAAAAAATAATTGCATGTAGGCAGCAAAGATCTTTTCTGCATGTGAGTGGATGTGAGGTTACCAGCTGATATACAGAAAACAGCCAGGCAAGAACCAAGGGGCAAAACAACATTTCCAAGTAATCATGGTTGTATTGTTGAAGTGAACATTCTTCACTGTTGGAGAACGCTCAGGCCGGCTGGATACCTGTTTTTTCTTTATAGGTATATGAAACGTGCAACAGCCAAAATGTGCTGCTATGAGCCCTCTGAGTTTACCTGTCCATCATGATTTTATAGCGCATGTGTGTGGACTGTTTAATGAATGACATTCGCTGCCAGGTAGCCATGAACTTCCACTGGTCCTATAAACTGATGGAAACACTCAGCTATTACAGGCCATGAAAGCTGAGACTGATGAAAACTGTGCTGCCTTAGCAATTACTGTGCTGGACCCGACTCCATTATTCCTAGAAATGATTGACAGAAGAATTACTGGTTACCATATGTTCTTTGTCAGGTTTTATCTGTAGAGTCACTGTGAGACGTGACGTCATTTCTCAGGTGTTTTCCCATAAGGTCACGGTTTATTATGATAATGCTTGCAAGTTCAACTATAATACAGTTTGGGAATATTGTCAGATCAGTATTGGATATGATAACAAACTCTTGGAGCAGTTCTGTGTCCTTTGCCTTCAGTGGTAAACAACAACTGTATTTTAGGGACTATTGACTACACTTACCCCTTGGTTGAGACCACATTTAGTCCAAGGCTTATTTACAATAATTTATTAAAGAGTGCTCTAAACACTTTAACCCTGGGCTCTTACTTTAAAGTGTGAGTCCTTGCAGCAAAATCTGGGTTAATAAATTTAAGCGTGAAATGAGGTTAAGCTATCCTTTTCCTGTTGCCTAGGGTGTTACTTCACCGGGGACTAAAAATGCAAAAGGCTTTTTAAGAGTTTTTTTCATTGAGTTTTACTTCATTATGGCTCAGTGACAATGTGTGTGTGTGTGTGTGCACATACATGCTGCCTTTATTGTGCAGTTGTCCGTGACATTTGCCCCAGGATTCCATGTCGGGATCCATGCAGCCTCCTTCCCAAAGAGGAACATCTAACTGCTTGTAAAATATACCATCTACATGTATGTTTGAATTATCAGAAAGGAGAAACAGTTTCTTACAAGTATCACCCCTTAGTTTCTGCAGTTTTTATTTGTACATTCATGTATGTCTCATTACTACTCTGCATAAATAGTGGTATTTGTAAAGTCCTCTAAAATTCCATCTTGCGTCCAGAAATGCTGCAGCCCATCTCACTCCCTTTTCTGATTCCTATACACAGGCCACACACAAAAAATGTGAAATTGTACCTTCCTCCCTTATAGACAAGAAGGACATCAGATCTTAAGATTCCACATGGCCTGTAGCACTGGTTAAACAACATGTTTTACACAGAAAAGACAGTCAGGCTTTGAGTTTAGCCTCTCAAAACAATAAGTGAATATCAGTCTACCTGCAGGCTCCTGTGTAGTCTCTACGTGGCAGTGGGAGAGTTTTAAGTATTTCATATGCAGGTACACTAGTGATTGTATTTCACCTCCTCAGGACATGACATACTTCATTCCCAACATACTTGATAATTCCAGTGACGTACTTCATCACAGTGGCAACTGTGAAAGAGAGGATACCCCTGAAGTCTGATACATTTAGTATTCTTCAGTGTATGCTGGTAGAATGCTTTTATTTTCAATTCTTGGTCAGTGGCCTACTTTTTCGGGATTTCCTTTTTTTTCATCGCCCTGATTGTACTCTCGTACCTTGACCTCTTCCGTCATGACAAACATGATTTTATTAGGGTCAATAAGTTTTGCCTCAGGAGGGAGTGCAGCCTGAATTTGTGCAGCCTTCACCTGTTAAAGGCCCAAATATAACCTTACTTTGGGCCAGAGGGCAGGGGCAACACATGTGTTATCTTGTGTGCTCATGCCCTCATTAGCTCAAAGAGTAGGAGGTCAGGTATAGACACAAGGCCACACGGTCACCAGAAGCATTGTTTCCCATAGATAGTCAAAGCACAGTGTGTATATGTGTGTTGAGGAGGTAGGGATGAGGCTCTAGAGGTGCTTTTGCAGATGAGCTTAGACCTGGTTGGACCGGTCAAGGTCAGCATCCTGTGTCTGTGCAACAGTTTCCTGTTTGTCACCTCAACTCGCGCACACAAAAAACACTTATTCTCTTGAAGCTGGACATGTGGCGTGCCGTTAAACCGGCCATCTGGTGGAGTGCAGGAAGAGGAAAAGCCTCTGTGTTATGGTTAATGGTAGGCTATGTCTATTTTAAGTGATGGGGAGTTCCTCTTTTGTGATCTTGCAGCGGGGTTTGTACGTAAGGTGTTGGCTGCGCTTTTCGCCTTCCTGACTTCATATCTGTCATCCTATGTTCTCATTTCCCTCCGTGGGGAATGACTCATGATTTGATGCCTCTTACTCAAGCTGTTGCCATGTACGGTATGAATTCCTGACATACTAACCTTTACTTTCCCCACCACCCCTGCGTTATAGGTTCTTTAAGGAACTGGAGGAAAGGCACCAACAGAGCATAGTGATCGACGACATCAGTGACATCGTTTTCAAGCACGCTCAGTCCAACTTCGATCCTTATGTCACGTACTGCTCCAATGAGGTCTACCAGCAGAGAACCCTGCAGAGGCTGGTGTGAGTGACCGAGCAAACACTGACACCATGTTATCATATCACTCGTGGTCATGGATTTGGTCCAACATGGCCAGTTGGCTCTTTCTCCAGCTCATTTTTTCTGCTTCCTCCCATGCAGGTCCAAAAATCCAGCTTTTAAGGAGGTTCTGACCAGGATAGAGGGCCACCCAGACTGCAGGAACCTCCCCATGATCTCTTTCCTCATCCTGCCCATGCAGAGGATCACTCGCCTGCCCCTGCTCATGGATGTGAGTGTGTTGACGCATACAGTAGCACAAGCTTTGGAATTGCAACCGTTTGACTCTTACGTAACAGTTTGTTTATTCGTACTGCCCTGATGACATAGGGTGTGTTCTAACCTCAAAGATTCTTGTGTGACCTTACATCATCCCTTCTTAATCCTAACTCTTCTTTCCAACTTGTGATGTTTTCTTTTCTTCTTCACTTTCATGTGTTTACTTTGGAACCACTTTATTCTGTATCTACCATGCCTCCCTTGCTTTTCCTTTCTCTTGCTCTACTTTTATCCCCCTCCGTCCTGCCTTCCGTCACTGTCTCTCGAGGGACTCTGGGGTTTATGCTTGTACACTGAGTGGCTTTTGGATCCTGAGAAAGTTTGCTTCCAATTCATTTCTTCCCACAGCTTCAATATTTTGTCAGGCTGCTGATAGACTGTAGTGTATATGGAAGCAATGACTTGTTGTGGGTTATTGTGTTTGCATGTATTTTGTGTTTTTCTGTGGTATGAATTATAGTAACTGATTTATGTCCTGAATATTTGTGTTACAGACAATTTGTCAGAAGACACCTAAAGACTCAACACAATATGAAGAGTGTACGAAAGCTTTACAAGCAGTCAGCAAGGTCAGTGGTCGGTTTTGTTAAAGAAGTTAAATAACTAGAAGTTAATAATTAGTCCATCTGTAACATGATTTTTCTTTTCATTTTTGCATCTGTAGGAAGGATTTTTGCACCATAGAGATAATTAGTAAATACGGTTATCTGCAAAAACTGCAGATTTTCAGTATTTCTTGTTTTTGATGAATTTGAACAGATCTATCAAGGAGTGCTTTAAGTGTAATCATAGCATGCTGTTATTTTACAATTAACTCTCTGCACACCAAAACCCACTGGCGGTTGTAAAATGTATATTGTCGTTAAAATAATCCCCAAAATGACACCATTCATGAGAGCTAGAGACTGTAAAAACAGTAAGAGTCATTGGATTTTAGCTTAGATTGCTTATAATAACTAGATTCTGTAAAAGACAAAGGAAATCTGCACCTCTTGGCACAACAATAAAGGCATTAGTGAGTCAGCTGTGACTGTCAGCCCTTTTTAGCTAAACTTGGCTAAACTGCAGGCTGTGTTTACACTGAGCAGATAGGAGACAAGTATTGGAAAACATTTAAAAATGTAAGAGGTAAAATATCTATAGTATGTGGAGCTATCATTTCTTTTCTAGTAATGATAAGACCAGACAGCATTTGGAAAAATGTTGTACATGCTGATTTAAAAAAAATAAGTAAACAAAGAAATTCAACTTTCCTTTTTTTGTGATTTATGACATAACTTTGTGTTCCTGCACAAAAGGCATTTTATAGTTCTCTCTACTTCTAGCCATGGTTGTGCTGCTTCCATTGAGGTGCAGGACTTTATATTGCAGTGATAAATGAGCCAACAGTGAGTAAAAATGTGACAGTTCAGAGAGTTAATTAACACAAGGTGTAAAGCAGAATGACTCTATACATTGTTAATAATGGACATTTTATGTATGTGTGTGTGAGCAGGTGGTAAGAAAGTGTAATGAAGGAGCTCGCACAATGGAGAGAACAGAAATGATGTACACCATCAACTCTCAGCTGGATTTCAAGATCAAGGTATGGACATTGCATTACATACAACACATTTGTATGGAGATGTTTTTTGTCACTGTACCGAGGTGGTAACATCGGGCAAATTATTATTATTTTTTTTTTACAGAACTATGCAGGATAATTATTATTATTTATTATTATTTATTATTTGCACAGTTTTATTCTAAGCTAAGCTAACTGGCTACTGACCATAGCTTTATATATTTATAGTGGCGCTGATCTTCTCATCTGACTCTCACCTTAAAAATTATTTTATTTTCTTAAAATTTGCATTGTTAGTATGTAATATGTAATCAACGAGTCATGTGCCAACATGTCCACACATGCGGACACACAACAAGCACACACCGCTGTTACTCAATTGACGAGTATCTACACACATAATACACACAAGGCTTGGCAGGCTTAAGTGTGTCTAAGTAGTGTGGGAAAGAGCTGGTGGCACATTTGGGATTCAGAGGTCTGGTGAACATATTCTCATTCTGCATAGCCAGCTGTTCACGCATGCACTCACACAAACTGTGATTTAGCATTTCCTGATAACCCCAACATGATATTTGAAAATCTGTTTGTTCAATTGCATTCTCCTGTTGATTGTATTGTCTTTCTTCTTCTCCTCTAGCCTTTTCCCCTGGTCTCGTCCTCCAGGTGGATGGTAAAACGAGGGGAGCTGACTGCATTTGTGGAGGACAATGGCATCTTCCTCAAGCGTACATCACGGCAACAGGTCTACTTCTTCCTCTTCAATGACGTTCTCATCGTCACCAGAAAGAAAAGGTGAGCTCACTCTAGATCACAGGATGGGCTTCGCATGCAGGCCCTGTGTGTGATTTAGCTGGCGTGACTGTGGCCTTGGCGGGCAGGTTTTTCTCATAACTCATGTGTTCTGACATGTCAGGGGTGAGAGTGTAACGGTAAGCCTTTTGGTTTTCACTGTGTATGAACCGCCTATAGCCAAGACCCACAGGGCGTGTAATTTAGTCTTTTCCGTCCTCATGTTTAAACTAGTTCTGGGAAATGAACCTGTCCAAAAGTCCTATTTTTGGTTTCCATTCTGAAAAGAAAGTGAAACAAAACAAGAAAAACAAAACAGCTGCTTCAGCCACACTGGGAAGACGTCATCATCAGCATATTTGAGGATTTTTAGGAAGTTGAAAGAGATCAGTGTCTGTACAATCAGCCTGATCTTCCACCCTGCATCCGTTCTTCAGAGGCGTGTTCATTAATCTGAACAGATGTAGTTACCTGAACCTGCTGCAACTTGGCATTATCTATCTGAGCCTGTTTTTCTGAAAGTTGCGGTGGTTCCAACATGTCCTGCTGCCATGAATCACCTCAAGCGAGTAGACCTGCTCCTTGTCAGCCCTGTCAGTGAGTCTGCTTTCTCCATCCTCCTCTTATTTCCTCTAGTTTTGGGCAACACCGTGAAACAAGCTGTAAAGAAGACTTCCTTGAAATGATGTGGTTTTCATTTGCGTGTGTGCAGCGTGGGAGCGCGTGCATGCATGCCTATTTTTGCCAAAAAAAGGGGAAAAAAAGTATTTCCCGTTCATCTCCGTCTGTGTCTGGAACTGATTGTCCCACCACTCGCAGCCTGAGAATTCCTGAGAATCATAAAAAAGAAAGAAAAGAAACATTCCATATGATATTTTTCTGGGAATCTGATCCGGGACGGCAGACTCCAGCAGTGTGTGGTGTCAGGCCTGTGTTTGGAGGAGAGATTTGGGGAAAAAGGGAGTGCTCTGGAATCGCAGTGTGTGTTTGTGCGAGTGTGTAAGTTTGAATGGGAGAAGCTGTTATAATATTGGTTTGTACTGCGGGGAACACTGGAGCCCTGCTGTGGCACGCTACTCTACTGCACTCCAGCTGTAGGAATCACAAAAACACTCCAGGGGTACACAAGGCTAGCCAGGCATCAACAGGTCACAAATGCTCCTAGACATAATGGTATAATAGCCCTTTCCCTTGTCATTATGACTTGAAATGTGCGTTTGGGGGGATCACTTACAAGCAGCTAAACGCACTTTGTTGCCAAATGCAATAGAGTTGTGCTTGAATCCCCTCAGCTTATTGTTGTCTCGTTTTCACCAGCTTGCATTTCTAGGACTGCTATCACTATCAAAACCAGAAGGAAGGGGTGAAAAGGTCAAAGCTGCAGCACTTACACTGTAGAGAAAAAAACATAC
>OMNN01097200.1:4483-21884 GCA_900302755.1 Chromis chromis
GAACCTCACATAGTTCTTATTTTGTTATTTTTCAGAAGCCCAACTGAAGGATGTGAACAGGTTTGATCATTAAAAATTCAAAGAGAGCACACATCTTTTAACAAACAGCAGAAAATGTAATGAGGCAACACTCTGACCTTTAACTTGTTTATCACACAAGCATCCATGTGAACAAAAACAGGCTAAATATACAGACTTAGGTGTCCAACTTTAATTAGATAGATACAGGTGTGGCATTAAGTATGAGGATTACATCTGTGTCCATTGTGAGCTGCTTTTATCCAGCAGACTGCTTTGTACCACCAAAATGTAATGTCAGAGATAACAGAGAATAAAGCTCTCGGTGCAAACATGAATTTTCCAGAAGACCGACATAAACCCCATTAACCTGTTGAGGTTTTTGCTTATTGGGGCCCCTCATGAACTCCACTGCCAGGAACAAAGAGACAAGATCACATCACTCCTGTTTCAGTCTCCTAACACTGGCTCCCTGTAGGTTTTTGGCTAGACTGATTACTTGTAAGGCCCTTCATGGCCTCTCTCCCAATTAAATCGCAAACCTCTTAGTACCGAACACACACTAGAAACTTTTCTTCAGGCAGAGGTCTTTTGTCTGTTCCAGGGGCCTGACTTCAAATTAAAGGGGACAGAGCATTTGCAGTTTGGGCCCTGAGGCTCTGGAACGATGTGCCCGAGGAAATCAGGTCAGCTGAGTCAGTGACCACTTTTAAGGGTTTTTCCTCTTCCTCTAGCCTTTACTGACTGTATTTGAACTTTCATTTCATTGGAGGTGTCTTTTATTTCTTTTAATCATGTTTTTAAAATTTCTACCACTGCAAATATACATCAAATTGTAGATTTGATATTCAGTTAGATCTGTCTTTATTCAATGTTTACAGTGTATCAGCTGTATGGGACTCCAGTGGTGGTAAGATGTTCCTAAAATGCACTGTCCATCTGACCCACTGCTTGTCTCTTTAAAAGCACACTGTTGCTCTCTTATTGCTCCTTTTTCAACAGATAATCATGACTCCAAAACAACTGAGAAACAATGTCAAGGTAAATGTTTCATTTAATACCATGGAAGGTACATGCTCAGCTGTGTGTGTAGACTCTAAAATGTTCTATAGTGAGTATGAATAGCTTGTCATCCACAGGGACAGTTTAAGGGACAGTAAAGGCTCTGTGAATGCAGTGTAGTGTAGGATTAGGCTACACTGTTGTTTAGGATTAAGTTGCAATGTTGCTCAGGATTAGGCAACGTGGGTTGCGTCAAAATAAAGTCAAACAAATCACATTATTTCAAGCTTGATTTTTGAAAATGTGATGGATTATTTATCACACTGGTGTTTGTGTCTCTGCTGTGCTGTGGTGTTGTGTGGGAGCAGAGAGCAGACTGGTTTCCCTGTGGAGCAGAACAACATGTCAGGACACACTCAAATCCCCTAAGAGACACTGCAGATGCTGCCGACTGCAGCTGACTCAGTCAGTCTGAACAGGTATTTAACTCAGCGCTGCTCCTCGTGTTGTTTGAAAATGAAACTCAGAGAGCAGGGCACTGTGCATTGTCTGTGCTTTCAGGTGAGTGGGATTATACTGAAAGCTAACGCGTTTGTCCCCAGCTGTCGTCACAGAGACACACAGAGAGGTAAAGCAGTGTAATGGATTTTTCCGTGATTTCAAGCTGCTGCTGACATTTTCCTTCTCTCTGTCAGCAGGAGACAAAACACTGAAGGTGTTTACTGAGCGCGTGCAAGACGGACAGACTGAATGAATTAATGATGAGGAGGAAAATGTCAAAGGCCAGACAGTCCACTAAGAAACACTGAATGCACAGTCTGTAGGTCAGCATGACATGCAATGAATCCACTGTCTGTGGGTCAGTGTTCAGGTCAAATTCTATAGAAATGAACTGAAACTGGAAGTATCAACCTAAAAACAGGTGGATAATTCCAAACAGGAGCAGCTTCTGATAAATTTGCTAAAACATAGAAACAGTTCATTAAAAGAAAAAGAGCAGCTTAGAGTTAGATCACGGTCACATAGTGAAGTCTAGTTTAGCCTTAAAGGTCCCATATTGTGCTGCTTTTCAGCAAATTAGTCTCACATGCCTACACAGTGTGTCTTTCAGTTTTCCAGCTTTAATATACTGCAGAAGTTGTTCATTTCACCATGACTGTATAACCACTGGTGTTAAAGCTGTTCTAAACTGAAAACCAATGAGCTGCTAATGCAGTTCCCGCCCCCTTCAGGAAGAACACCCTGCCTGCATCTGTAATTGACAGTGTGGAGCTATATAATAAATGCTGTTAAGATAGAAATATCTTTATATCTTAACAGCATTTATCTTACACCTCTATGTTTATACCAACCACATAACACAATAAAAATGGGACATTTAAAGTAAAATGCGAAACTCACTGATGACTCACTAAAGATAAACTGATCTATTGACAGTGATCATTCACCCCACGTTTAAAATCCATATTGCACTTCACTTTTTGCTACTAGGGATGTTTATACCACTATTGCTGAAATGTGACATAAGTCTAGTCCAATGTATCAAAGTGGACTGATGCATTAGACAGGATGGAAGTCTGTCTGACAGTGTAAAGTGGACAATACAGTAAATAACCAGTGGTGGTTAAATGGAAGGAGCTGATAACAGAAGCAAGGAATTTTACAGTGACCTTAAACAAAGAGCTGGGTTTAACATGGGTCAGTGGTATCTGTTGATACCCACTCCATGTAATAAGGTCAGTGGCAGCACAAATACCAAGACACACTCCACAAGCTTCCTGTCAGCTTAATGCTGGTTCTGTACAAATCCAGCAAACTGCTGAACGACTTCCATCTATCGACATCTTTAAAGCCTGTGTGGTTTGACTACATTAGAAACAATAGGAATAATCAGTTTGTTCTCAATGCAATAAATGCTCCACTTGAATATTTGTAATAGCCAATATTTGAAGCCTGGGACAACGTGTTCATGTCAAATTATCCTGAAGCTGAGAGAGGGCATAGTAGGATCAACTGGGGCTGCAGGTCACTGTCGACTTTGACCATCACAAGGTCACAGCCCCTCAAGCCATAGAATGAACCTAATATGTCCTCTGTTGGTTTAATGATGCCCATGCCGGGGGGAGAGTTCTGTGAGTCACTGGTAAACATCAGTGCATACCACTTTATTACATATAGGGTTCCCCTGGGCAAAATACATACAGTGCTGATTTGAAGAGAAATATGGAACTAGAACTCCTGCAGCAAACATACATGCCTTTCTTCTAATGTTAATGCACTGTTATGTTTCATTAATTCAATACAAATAAAACCAGTAAATGATGTGTAAAAGTAGGGGCACTTTTGGATCACTGCTGTAAAAAACAGCCTCTTTTCAGTTTCACTTTCTCGACTGGCTGCAAAATGTCTGCACCCAGCATTTGCTCATTCACATATTCACGTGTCCACAACACCAGGTTAGATCTCCATTTCATGCATCTGTTCATTCTGACCCTATAGGGTATGTTTCCTTAATGCACCCTTGTTCCTGTTGTATGTAGACCTTCATAAATAAATCCTCTCATTTATCACCAAGTCCTGGTCGTGTGTGGTCCTTTACACAGTGGGCAGAGATCAATTTAATCAGTAAAGATCCCCATTTGAACTAAAAGTGTAGAAATCAGTACAAAGGTAGAAAGACTCCCAAGTTTATGCATCAGTGCTGCACAGTGAAACAGTGAACCGCCACTTCCTGATTTGCCAGGAGCCATTTCATTCTGAAAGTTTTCTTGGTCTTCCATATCTAGTCTTGATTTCCACAGTTCCCCTTAACTGCTATTATTTCTTGCTGGACAATGCAAATTGCAAGCTAGAAGCACCATGACCTCTTTTTATAGCCTTCCTCTGCTCTGTAGGCATGAAAGTGTTACAACAAGCAAAAAGAGTCAAAGAATATATCAATCAATCAAAGTCTAAAACCAATTTATCAACCAATTAGCTGACCTAATACAAATTCTTGGCTTGCGCTACAAGTCTGATTGAATCAGTTAAAGCCTAATGATTTAATTGAGTTCTTCGAATGAAAAGGGGGGGGCCTAACTTTTGCACATGCAATAGGTAATGTTAATTATTTTTCCAATTTTTTATTCTATGAGACAACACTTAAAAAAGGCTAGTTTTTAAAATGTCTTTTCACTTCCACAGCAAATTCTCAGTCTATTGGTATTGTTGTTGTTCTTTTCTTTTTTTTTTTTACTCATTTCAAATAAAATAAATGAAATAAAAATGAGCAATATTGGCTCTGATGCAGCTGCCTCTCTCTTTCTGTAGATCTCTCTGTTGTCTCGAGCAGCCTCCACAGCTCTATGAAGGCATTTCAATGAAGTTTTGTGTTGGAGTTTGTGTTATTCTGACACCAAATAATCGGTCCACCCCTGATGCTCAGAGGTGCTCAACCTGTTGCATACAACAGACTGCAGCAGCCCCCTGCCTGTGGCTGAGCTAACATTTAGATTTAGATTCACCTCTGTGGTGCTGGATGCTCCAGCTGTGAGGACACCAAGTGAACACAAAAGCAGAGTTTTTGAACATATTTACCTTCGACAGGTGACGTCCTCAGTCGGCCACACAGTCCATTAACGTCTCCATAACACTCCTGGATTCTAGTTATTGCCTCCGCTCCTCGTAGTTCCATGAGCGAGCGTAGCTCCTGCAGTGAGCAGCTGAACTCTGTCTCGTGGTTGGCCTCGCCACGTCGGCCATGTTTGGACCCACGAAAAGAGTTGTTGGCCATGTCTTCTTCCTCTGGGAATCGACAGAGGCCTTCCCAAAAAACACAGACTCAGTGGTAGGCCTCAGGTGCAGATCTAGCCTGACGGGGACTCTGTGACTGTAGGGGAACAGACAGGTCAGGTCATTTAGATGCCTCATGGGAACAAAAATGGAGGAAATATGTAGAAATATTACCACACAAAAGGTTGGAATTGGACAAGAATGTGCAGTCTTTGGTATTATTTCTGGGAATGTGGTGGTTTACACTCAATATACATGTTAAACATGATGGGCTTTAAAAGACAAATGCTTTCTGTGACATAACATATTCAAATGTGGCATTGCTGTGACTGTGGAGGTTCTGAAATAGCACAAAGCTAACACACAGAAAGATCTGATTTACAGCAAAAGTAAAATAACTTAAATGTGTTGCATCAGTTATGTCTGCTTCCTCAAAATCATTCATCTGACCATTTAACAACCAGCCAGGAGTTTGACAAGAACCTAAAGTTGTAAAAAAAATCTGGATTTAATGTGGCTTTAATGGACTGAACTAAAAAAACTATTTTGTGAAATGTGAAATGAAGTGACAAAGGAATGTGTCTTGTGTAAATAATAACTATTCTATAATCCATATCTGACCCAAGAACCACCTCCAGCCCTGACTACAGTATGTCTCAGGAGAAAACAATGAATCAAGGCATGAACAGACCTAGTGATAGAAAATATTCATAAAAGTCTCTTTGTCCTGGGCAGCAGGGGGATAGAAAACAGCATGAAAGCAACATTCAAAGTTTGTTGTTTTGGAATGTCATGATCAAACCCAATATTTACCATACTGAAACACCTAAGGTTATGCTTGGGGCATTGTTATAGCTTGTCATCATTAGAAATCAGCTGTATGAGTAAAAAACCCTCAATCAGCCTGGTACGTCCTGTATCCTGACAGACCAGGATTCAATCTCCACTCACAGTTAACAGAAGCTGTTGATTCATTCATTCAAAAAAAAAGAGTCTGAATACAGAACTGTGTGTGGTGACGAGTTTTGTGTGCGCCTGCTCGTGTGTGAACTGAAAGCCTTTATATTTGTTCCTCACAGGTTGCGACCTCTGTGCCTTCAGCTGTAATCTGTGTCAATCAGTCAGCCCAGGCTTAATCTGAGCGAGGGAGAAGCAGCCTGTTTAAGGCTGATGGAGAGAAAGAAAAGAGCCGCTGAGAGCAGAACAGGATGAACACAAATCATCATGATCAAATTAGTGGAAAAAGCCTTGCTGTTCACTGTACAACTAAACGTCATTAGTGATGCCAGTTAAAACACACAGAGGTTCAGTTTTTACAACATGAAACCCTGAAGGCCTGTAAATGCTCACATTAGAGAAGCTGCAACAAGATCATCTGACAACAAGAAATTCTGTTGATCTATTACTAGTTAACTAATAATCACAGCAGTACATGAAACTACACGCAATATAACTGTGAAAGAGGTGAATAAACTCGGCAGGCAGCTCTCCACACTAAGGAAAAACTGAGTTTTTTTGACAAAGAAACTAATTAGAGCCAATTATTCCTGATAATAAAACAGTCACTTCAATGCTGCAGCACTGAGAAGAAGAAAGGCTTTACTTACAGAAACTTCCCCCATCGCCTCCTGTTAGCAGCAGCAGGTATTAGTGGCAGTCCGATTACTCTGAGCAGCGTCACACTCACAGCTCCAGAAACAGCCCATAACCCAGCCACAGCCCCTCAGCCGGCGGTCTGCAGACCTGCTCCAAGACCACAGGTTAGTCCCCAAACTAGCTCGTACTATCCAAAAATTCAGTTTGACCTTCAGCAAGCTCACAGTCACAAGCAGCGCTCCATCGGAGGAAAAAACAGGAGCTGGCTAACTGATTATCTGAGGAAAGCCTCGCTTAATCTAATTAGACAATCTGTGGCTTCAGTGAGCGCCAGAGAGAGACTGCTGCTGTTGCTGCAGCTCCTCCTGCCGAGAGGGACACATCAGGTCTGCACCGAGTCACACACTGAGTCTACGCACACCAGGTGGAGGCCACACCTGCTGCTGCTATAAAGCTCCTCCTGCTGAGATGAACACACAAACAGACCTGAGGAAAAGATAGTAAACTGAAGACCGGTGGTATACAAGTGTACAACTGGGAATCAAACCCTAGAAAACCAGCTTGCATCCAGCCAGAAAACCTTGCATATCCTTGCAGCTCCCAGGAGACATCCCAGCCACCAGCCTGAGGACTCTAATGTCTGCTGTGCTCTGACTGCATTAGTGATTGTTCACTACAGTTGTTTTCATTCGTTACACACACAGAATACACACACACTTCCCTCCCCCCCACCACCATCAGCAGCAGTGATGCAAGCTGACGTGAGGTGGCCCAGACACACGTGACACACACAAACACACACAGGTGGATTACAGCCCATACAGACACAGGAGGATTAACTGAACCCACACACATGGTGGTTTCACATTTGCATTATAGTATTTTTGCAGTGAGATAGCATGACCTTTGACCCCAACACTCTACAGAGGACGACCACCGCAGCAGTCTGAGGACTAATTCAACAGATCAACTAATCGCTCCCTCGTAAATTCACCACTTTATCAAAGCTCCGTGTTCATGCTGTCACAAAATCATGACTGATAAATGTATATTTTTACATTTTAAACTAAGTACACACATGCCTAAATGTTTTAACTTAGATCTGGAGCTGAATAAAACCTTTATTCTTCATATTAATATATATTCATCTCATGAAGCCAATTACGGTCTGTGAAATAAACTTGCATGATAAATTAACTCTCTCTCTCGTGTGTGTGTGTGTGTGTGTGTGTGTGTGTGTGTGCTGCCACCCAGTGGTCCCATATTCAATCTACTGGACCCAGCATGCACCACTGACTGAATATTTATATACAATGCATATATATAATGCAAGTTATATCATATGTTTATATAGAATCTATGGCACACACTCAAACCTGGAAAAACCTCCCCTGTAATTCATTTTGTACTGTTCAGCATATACAGTTAATGTCAGAGAGGGCTACAACAAATGGTCGGCAGCAGCAACACATCTGATCAGTATCAGACCAAGTCTCTAAGAAATAAGTTTCTAACCATGTTTAAACGTAAATACAAAGACAGTCATAGTACCTAAGTTACTGTAACATTCACCATAAGGGACACAAAACACACTGCTTAAAAATACACCGCTTAATCCTCTGTAGGGTCACGGGGAGGGGGGCTGTAGTCTATCCCCGCCGACTCGGGTGAAGGCAGGGGACACCCTGGACAGGTCACCAGTCTATCACAGGGGTAAACATAGAGACAGACAACCAAGCACACTCACATTCACACCTACGACAAATTTAGAATAATTAATTAACCTCAGCATGTTTTTGGACTGTGGGAGGAAGCTGGAGTACCCGGTGAAAACCCACGCTGCACAGGGAGAACATGCAAACTCCACACAGAAAGATCCCAGGCCGGGACGCGAACCGGGGATCTTCTAGCTTTGCTAACCACCGTGCATAATAATCTGTGTACTTAAAAAAAATATGCCATGTTCGTTTGGATCAGGAAATTGAATCGCAATTTATGATGAAGATTTAAAACAGTTTTCTGCCCAGTGGGAGCATGCGTGGGAGTGGCCGTGACCACATCCGCTCTGCAGTGATCACGTGTCTGTGTACACAGCTGATCGTGACGTCAATCTCCAACATGGCGGACTGGAATAGAGGTTTGTTTTTGACACGTATTCACTTCTAAATATTCAGCAGTTTATTGTCTCCAGCTGTATAGTTAATAATGTCGCAGCCTTGTTAAGTTAACATGAATGACAGCTCTCGTCAGCTATATGTTTGGTATCGGAATATGTAGTTTATTCGTTCAGAGCCTAAATCAACCCTACAGCTTAGCTAGCAGGCTAACTAGCTTATGAGTTAAGAGCTGACAGGTTAGCAGCCCTGACATCAGACATGTCTCAGCTACTGTGAACACAAAGTTTAATTCACATGCACAAAATCCAGACATTATGTTCCCACATGTCAGAGAGAAGCTGATACTCAATATGTTGACTTAGTTGTCGTCTGATATTCCGAGAAACAGATGAGCTCATGAGAGAGTCCAAGCCTGTTTACCGAAAGGAAAACACGGTTTACTTAGAGACTCGAGCTATGAAGACCACAGTAGTCCGGGTTAGTGATTCTAGCACATCGTGGGTTAACTTCCACAGCACAACACTCGTGTTGTCGTGTCACAGACTGTTTTCCTTTTTCCACTGGTCGACTGCTGTGTTTTTTTCCACGGCTTTTCAGCACTTTATTTAAATGTCTTTGTTTATGTGATGATACACTTTTTATTTTTGGCAAATTCAGTATTCATGAGAATAATTGATCACGAACCTAGCAAACTTTAAAAAACTGTAAAAGCTCTAAAACAGGTGATCACCAAAAAAAAACTGCATTAGATATTAATATGTCATTATATTAGACTGTCAGATTAATGCATTTTTTATGGCAATGAGGTCTGTCTGCAATTTTAAACCGTGACAACAACATGAAAGATGCTTCTAGTTAGCTTTGTTTTGCATGTGTTTATGAGTTCTGCCTGCGATATGATGAGATTAACACTGAGATGATGATGATAACTTCTTATGAAAATGGCTAGGCTTAAGTCAACTCTTCTTCTGATTTTTAATCCACTGTGTTTCCAGGTCATGGCTCTGTGGATGACATGTTGGATTCTGAGAACAAACGGCTGGCTGACAACTTGGCCACCAAAGTCTCCAGACTGAAATCTGTGAGTAAAACCCCAAAATTACTCCTTTCATCCACCAGTTCTATTATTAAAACTGCTGGTTTTTAGTTATTAGGTTACTAGTGTCAAACTTGTCCAGTTGTAATTAAAGGTGTCACTTGTTTCTCGGTTCATGTTCAAAACCAGAAACAGGGCTACTTATCTCACAGATGGAATCACTTAAGCCTTTCACACATGCACTTCATTACATTAATCTGATGGCAATTTAATCTGTCTGCAGTCATGTCTGAATGCGCACCCTGGTCACGTCTCTGTAAAAGTCACCAGCAATGTTACTAGGTCGGACCTTCTAACATTTCAACATGGCACAAGTCTAAAGTTTACAGGAGCTGAAGTTTGTTTCTTCAAGCTGTTTAGAACTTAACCTTTATTTTATTAACTAGTTTATGAAATACCTGCAGCATCAGACAGCAGCAGGATCAACATGTGTGTCTCCAAAGAGACAGAGTTGCACACATTTGCACACGAATGAATTGCGCTGTTCACTTAATTTAATTCTTATAATTATAAAATATTCCTGAGACAGTGGATCAGTGCGGGTTAGAATCTGACAGCAGGTCACACTATGTAGATCTACATGTCAAGCAGCTGGATAGCTCAGTGAGTAACACCCCAGACCTTGGCATGGGAGATCGGTGGTTCAAATCCTGGTCAGGGCGCAGGTATCCAGTGAGGACACTTAGGCAAGGTCCTTAACGCTGCCCCGCCTACCTACCTATGTACGTCACTTTGGATAAAAGCGTCTCCTAAATGAAATGTAACCTTGTAAATAAAAGCACAAGAGTGAGTTTTAGAGTAAGCTACTCCCTGTAATCAACATGCAAATGTTTTTAAACCCATACATTTGTTCTTTATTATTATAAAAACATTTCAGCTATTTGCCTTCTTCCTGTCGTAAACAATTGAATGTTGTATTACAAGCATATCTAAATGGTAAACGGTTTGCACTTATATAGCGTCTTTCTACCTTAGTGGTACTCAGCGCACTTTACAGTGTGTTTCGCATTCACCCATTCACACACCAACGGTGACAGACTTCCATGCAAGGTGCCTGCCTGCCATTGGGAGCAACTTGGGGTTCAGTGTCTTGCCCAAGGACACTTCGGCAAGGGGCCGGGGATCGAACCGCCAACTTTCCGATCAGTGGACAACCCGCGCTACCACCTGAACCTCAGCCGCCCCATATCTACATAATGGGATTGTAAATTCATTGTGAATACCGACAGCACCGTGTGTAGCTAACAAACAAACAACAGTTTTAAGGCTAATGCAAGTCCTGACTGTTTTTAATGCTTTGGTTGCTTTTGCTTTAATCATCGTCACAGTACGCTGTTCTTCTAGGAGTCTGTAGTTGAGTCATCTAAAGTGACTCATCACTTTGTATCTCAGTCTGCTTTTACTTCCTGCGGTACCTGTATTTCTGCGTTTCTGGGAGCAGAACACGTGTATTTGTTTTCCACTGATGACTTTAGCTACAGGCCTTTTAATTTATGAAGCGTCACTGAAAAAATTATCATGGTTAAATTACATTTACAGTGGCTGCTTCAGTTTTAGGGCTCTGGTGTAGTTAATGCCAGCTCACATTATCGTGGTTTACAGAGAAGCTTGAATAAAAAGGAGACATTGTTGATGTTTTTAGTAACGCTTGTGATTTCCCTGCAATTGCTAGTCCATGTATCTGCTATAAAAAGGACCCAATGTTCACTCTACAATTAGGATTTCACAAATAACATAGATACAGGCTCATGAAACGTTCATGTTGTCAGTTACAAAACCTATGGAGCTGTGAAAATCACAATTTACCTTTGATGTTTAGAAAATGTAAGCGTTTCAGTCTTTTTAAACCCGTGGAGCGCCTAACGCTTCAGGTGATCTAAAATCCATTTAAAATCACAGCATCACCTATCCTCGTAGTTTCAATCGTAGCATCATAAGTTTCATATCATTGCAGATGCCGTATTCCCTGTTAATTTTTCACTGTTTGGGGCTATAACTGGTAGAAAGAAGCTCTGAAGAGATCTTATAGTTGTATTTTTGGATCCTTCATACATGAGAACCTACTTTTTAACACCAAGATCAACTAAATCGGTTACTGTAGTGAGTATCTGTGGTAAAATAGGCAATTTGAATTTCAGGTGGTCAGCGTATTTTTTAAAAACGTAACCCCTAAGGAGTATTTGTACCAAGTTTGATGCTTGTATCACATTGTAGAAGATAGTTTCACTTATCTGCTGCACTATTACTGCAAGCCTGGAACTAAACTGATCACAGAAGTAAATAAAAAGTAGGGCAACAGAGAGCCGGCCTTGTAAGGAAACAAACTGTTCATCGTACTCAGTCGCTGTAGATTCAGTTGGATCAGTGCAAAGATGTGTCGGTACTGTTAGTGTTTCCTGAATCATGAATTAAATGAAAATAACATTACTAATATTTTTTAAAAGTGTAAAACAAAAAGGCAGCATAGTGGTGCAGAGGTTAGCACTATAAATGTAATGGATTCACATCTGAAAGGTCAGCTTTGGGCCTTTATGTGTGCAGTTTGCATGTTCCCCTGTACCTATAATGTATTAGTACAGGGGTGTCGAATCCTGGTCCTCAAGGGCCACTATCCTGCATGTTTTAGACGTTTCCCTCTTCCAACACACCGGATTCAAATGATCAGGATCGTTATCAGGCTTCTGCAGAGCTTGATGATGAGCTGATCATTTGAATCCGGTGTGTTGGAAGAGGGAAACATCTAAAACATGCAGGATAGTGGCCCTCGAGGACCAGGATTTGACATCCCTGTATTAGCAGATGTAGATTTGGAGATTGTAACTTGTCCATTAGTGTGGGTTTGCATGGCTGAACCCTGTGTTTCCCTCAGCATAAAGCAGGTATAGCAGATGGATAGATTTTATAAAATGGTCTGTCACCGCAGTGAATGTGGGTACAAGCCTGTATGTTTGAGGATGCTGCAGTATTGTTCTTTTCATTTAAACTCTATCTACCCCTGAAATTCTTCTTAACCCTTTAAGTCCTAATGCGTCATCGCCGACACGTTTGGGCTAGCGCACTTTGGAATACCGTAAATATCACCGTTTGTGCTATCGGAAAAAAATCCAACGGTTTCTGAAAGCTGAGGCGTTGCGCTTTACAGCCAATATGGTGTCATTACGGTAATTTCATTCGTGCCCCCCCCAGGAATCCACTGGATGAAATTACCGTAATGACACCATATTGGCTGTAAAGCGCAACGACATTGTCATTACGGTCATTTACAGTCAATTACCGTAAAATTACCGTAACTCTTATAATAAGCAGTAAATCGGAAATAACTGCCAGATAGGGAAAGTTTCTTCTGGAAAAATGTGCACAAGCACTCACAGGACATTTTCTTACCTTTTTCTAATCAAAATAAGAAAAAAAGACCAGGTGGACATTTTGAGGCTCAGGTCTTAAAGGGTTTTAAAGGTTGCAATGACAGGCTTCACCTTTGTGATATTTTGCTACTGAAATAGGTTTAATCTGCCATGCCTGACGATGGGGGTGATGGAGTTAAGTTTGTAGTAAACATTTAAAAAAATGACCTTTATATTTAATTGTAGGCCCAGGGCAGCATCTCTTTCCAGAAACAGCCATTTGCACTTCAGTCAGACTATGTCCAAAGAAGAAAAGCTGGTGTCTGGTGATTAAATAGTCCCTATGACATACAAATTCCTAGTTTTTGATGATTAACAGACTGGGTAAGGGCACAGTTTAACCCCTGGATATGGTGCAGGGTTGGGCAGCTATTACTCTTATGCTAGTTGTAAAAGCAGCATCCTTACCCGGCTGAGTTCAGCAGATGGAGCCCTCACACCAGCAGCACTAACACACGGATGAAAGTGAGACTTCCAGCTGCTTTTATCGGCAGTTTTCACCGTCGACACAGACTTGAAGCGAGTGAGGAGGAGACAGATAAATGAGAGGTAGCCGTCTGCTGTTTCTCTCGGAGGTTAATTGCAGAGACGTTTTCAGAGGCGCTCCGGTTAGCTTACTGTACCCTGACAGCGGCGCGTGCTGACGGTTGGAGCCCCGGAGAGGAGTTTAACTGTCAAAACAACGAACGAAGCGGTTTTAGTCGCAGAAAAACACCGACATGACAAAGATAGACCGCTGGACGACGTTTACATGCCTCTTTTCTGTCGTCTGACCTGCTGCTGCCGCCTTAAAGCTGGCTTTTAAGTCCCTCCGGTGTCGCATGAAAAGTTGACAGTACGTCGCTTTTGAACTTCACCTCAACAAGGTAGGTTTATTTACTAACCTGTTAAGTAGCTAGCAAACACGGCTAAAAGGTTGTAGCTACTTGTGTTTACTGTTTATTTACTGCTTTCGTGTGGACAGGAACGCGGTCACTGGTTTGTGGTGACAATGTGAATTAAATTTGTAAATGCTTGCCTAAAAAAACTGCTATAATCCATGTTATCCTGCTTCTGGCTCGTGCCCAAAATCCACAGGTGTAAATGCTCACCTGGCTGAGATTTACACAACCACATGATTGTCCATTACACTTCCCAAATCTTAAAAATCAGTTCAAAAAAATCAGATTAACTGTACCTGTCACTTTTGTGTGTACAGGGAAGCACTCACATGAATTATTGGTGGTGAACATGTGAATTACATTTCTAATGCGTGCCACAAAAACTGCTATAATCCATGTTATCCTGCTTTTGGCTTATGTGCAAAATCCACAGGTGTAAATTCTCACCTGGCTGAGATTTATACAACCACATGATTGTCCATTACACTTCCCGAATCTTAAAAATCAGTTCAAAAAATCTGATTAAATGTACCTGTCACTTTTGTGTGTACAGGGAAGCACTCGCATGAATTATTGGTGGTGAAAATGTGAATTAAATTTCTACTACAACTGCTATAATCCATGTTATACCTGCATTTGGCTAATGTGCAAAATCCACAGGTGTAAATTCTCACCTGGCTGAGATTTTTAACTTCCCAAATCTTAAAAATCAGTTAAAAAGAAAATCTGATTAAGTGTACATGTCACTGGATCATGACCTGGTGTCAGAGCATACACCTTACCTGTATAACACAAGGTGCCCCTAATAATTACCCTAATCAGACAGACAACAGGCCTATTTTAAGGTGATAAATAGGCTAAACAACTGTGCAATTATGGCATTAAACCCTCATTGTGAGTGCTTCAGTGTAGAGTTTCCTACTGGGTCTATTTCTGCCCATAATTGAAAAGCTTAACTCATTCACTACTAGGCAACAAATATCTGGTTATTTGATAGACTGTGGGGTAAGCGGCTCTGTTCGACTGTATGTGTGCTGCATTCAGTCCCTATAAAATAAAAACACTCGCCAGCGCTTGCATACACTCCCATACCCTCCCATAGCAGCCATGCGTGTTATAATGTTCTCATGTGTCCAGGTTCGCTCTCTCCCAGCATGGGATGAGGTCATAGCCTTAGTGCTGTAGCAGAGATACAGTTACATCAGTTTCACGTGTGCCATGCCAATGCAATCGACACCACTCGCACTCCTCTGCACCTTTCTGTTGTCTTTTTAGATTTTGCCCTCGCTCCTGAGTTTTTTTTTTCTTCCCTTTCATCATTTTAAGTGTCTATTAGTGTGGGTGGCTCTTTGTGTTCATCAGGAAGTAAAGACTTTGATCACAGTGTATTAACCAGCCTTTATGCTACGTTATCTTACCCAAACTATACATGACAAAGGCCCTGTTGGCACACAAGTTGTGACAGCCTATGGGGTTGGCTTTGTCACTGAATAGGTCTCATGTGGCAGAAGGTTCAAGGGAAATTTCACCATCATCATCTTAGAGAAAAGGGTGATTATTCCCACTTAGACTGCACATGTGGAAATTAATTTGCTCTCAGACTATGGTACACAAGGACATTTGATGACAGCATACACCGATCAGGCATGACCACCTGCCTAATATTGTGTTGGTCCCCCTTATGTGGTCAAAAATACTCTGAACCATTGGGCATGGACAAGAGGACCTCTTAGGGTGTCCTATGGGGTCTGGCACCAGGACATTAGCAGTGGATCCTTTGGGTACTCTGGGTTGTGCAGTGGGGCCTCTGTCAATCAAACTTGTTCCACTGCATCCTGTTGATGCTTGATCAGAATGGGGTCTAGGAAGTTTGGAGGTCAAATCAACATCTGGGCCATTGTCATGTTCCTTCCTGATTGTTTGATGTTTCTGCCATGTGGTGGGGTGCATTTTCCTGCGGGGGTAGGCCAGTGACATTTGGCATTGCCATTCGCACGAGGGAGTGTGCTTGTTCTGGGACAATGTAGGTAGAAGTAAGTTTTGAAGGTGTGTGTACACCAGTTAGTAAATGCTACTTGACTGTTAAGGCAGCAATAGAAGTTATAGCTTCTTGAGACTTCTTGCTCGGTTGTGGTGGTATTAAGAGGAGGCTGACAGCTGTGTTTTTGCTGTGTTTCGCCTGCAAATGCAGAATTCATTGCTTCATATTAATATCACAAAGTTCTAGCATTCATTACGCAGCTCTTTGACCCTTGATGCCATTTTTTTCACAGTTGTGAAAGGAATTTGCCACACAGGAATTTGCTCCAGCAATTTTGGACAGCTAACTGATGGTTGCATGTGTACCAGTGTGTAGCTTGATGCAGTGCAAAATAAATGGTGAGGTATTTCAAGCTGTGGATAATTGAATTAAAAGAGACACTTGACTGGAGATACGTGGATACACTTTGGATTTTTTTTGTCTTTAAAAGCTTAATGTTGATAACTTACCTTGAACATGCATTAAAATGTCAACAAAATAATTTAGGAGCACAATTTATGGATTTAGCTGAGTAAATTGTACATAATTTACACTGACACTACCCAGTCTTTGTGTAATTGTTAGTTAATTGCTGTCATCTTTATCACTCTTTCCACCCTCCAGTAGTCCTCACCATGTAGCGTCTCCCGCCTGCCTCACCCAACCTCACCTGCCCTCATGTTCCCCACTCAGCCCTCCTGCTCCCACCTCCCTCATAATTCAGTTCATAAACCTCCAGCTCTCCACCGTTCAGTTTCCAGATCATGTCTGCTCTTTGCACCTTTGTTTTTTTCCCAGTACTCTCAGTTTGTTCCTCATTTATTTTTTTGGTAACTTTTGTTGAACCCCGTGTTCTGCCCTGTGCCTGTTCCCTGTATTTTTACTCTTGCATCAGTTTTTAGTAGGTAAAGCTCTTTTTTTTCTCTAGCCTGCCTCCTGTCGCCTGCATTAGTGTCCTCTCTGATATGAACTCTGTGACAATCGTTCATTTTGTCCAACACTTTTACAATGTGATGTGTAGCTGACACTGCATCCTCCAGAGTGCAGGGAACGGAGCTTTGGGTCTGATATTTTCAGAATATACACCGATCAGTCACAACATTATGACCACTGACAGGTGAAGTGAATAGCATTGATCATAATGGTACTATGTGCTGTTCTGCTGGAAAACCTTGGATGTTGGCATCAGTGTTGATGAGACTTAGACACCCAAATAAACGTTGTCCCAGAACAAGCACACTCCCTCATGCAAATGGAAATTCCAAATGTCACTGGCCTACCCCTGCAGGAAAATGCACCTCACCACATGGCAAAAACATCAAACAATCAAGAACATCTTAAGGAACATGACAATGGCCCAAGATGTTGATTTGACCTCCAAACTTTCTAGACCCCATTCTGATCAAGCATCAACAGGATGCAGTGGAACAAGTTGGATTGACAGAGGCCCCACTGCACAAGCCAGATTACCCAAAGGATCCACTGCCAACGTCCTG
>OMNN01097202.1:0-28067 GCA_900302755.1 Chromis chromis
CATGCAAATGGAAATCCCAAATGTCACTGGCCTACCCCTGCAGGTAAATACACCCCACCACATGGCAAAAACATCAAACAATCAGGAACATCTTGAGGAACATGACAATGGCCCAAGGTGTTGATTTGACCTCCAAACTTCCTAGACCCCATTCTGATCAAGCATCAACAGGATGCAGTGGAACAAGTTGGATTGACAGAGGCCCCACTGCACAAGCCAGAGTACCCAAAGGATCCACTGCTAACGTCCTGGTGCCAGACCCCATAGGACACCCTGAGAGGTCCTCTTGTCCATGCCCAATGGTTCAGAGCATTTTTGACCACATAAGGGGGACCAACATAGTATTAGGCAGGCGGTCATAATTTTATGTCTGATCAGTGTATATAATCAATAAATATTAGCGAGACAATGCCCCACTGTAGGCATTAAGGACTTATGAACAATAAGAGTTGAGAAATATGTATGGCTTGAATTACTCCAATATTACAACTCATCATAGTTTAGCATACAGTAGTTAGGGGCTTCGTAGACCTGCACATTCTAGACGAACCAACAGTGTAGAGTTGCATCTAAGCCATCTTAAGGCAGGAAGGGGTTATCTTCATGGGGGAAAAAACTGATAAATTACATTAAAAAAAAGAAGAAGAAAAAAAGATTAGTGAACTATCAGATATATGCAAAAAGTTCATGGGTTAAACTACTCACACTGTACTTTAAATCAGACTCCACGCAGTGATGCAAAGTGGTCAAGACAGACGGAGAGAGGACCAAAGGGCATGTTTCCACGTTTTTGTCTATGCTGATTGGTTGAATTCAGAGAGAGTTGACTTACATAACAAACCTCCATTGCTGTATTTCGCATGCGCTCATAGAACTGGAGTTACGTCCAGTTAGAGTTGACGATGTGGTTGAAGCCTCACCGCAGTGGAATCAGAAAGGCTGGAAGGGTCGATTATTCCTGTAAAAGTTACCGCCAACTTGCACCTGCATCAAGCTGCTGCTGTGGAAAGCCGCCTAATCTCCCTACTCCCTCTACTCTTACATAGCAACACAAACACATAGATCACCTTTTTATAACATGAGCGTCCCTGACACACACACACACACACATACACACAACTTCCCTTTTCCCTCCTCTGTTCTCTGTGTTGACGTTATCTGAGATGTTCTGAGACCACTTGTGTGACACCGCCCAGAAGGAGAGCGCGGCCTTCGATTGATTTTTCGGCCCGCCGTTCTCACAGTCGCTCCGCGGTCCCCGTAGTTCACATTACATCAGCAGCATCACTCTCAATTAGTTAAAGGCTCCATCTTCAGCTGCTTTAGGCAGGATATGGACATTAAATCCTGCAGTGAGCAAAACGCAGGCCCTCGAAGGTCTGCGGTCCATCACCCAAGCCAAAGGACACAGTTGAAGTGAATGGAAAAAGTCGGGCCATAGAGGGGAGAGAGATTAGAAAGACGGAATATGGACTCGGATTTAATGTTAACTTATGAGGCCACACGTTTTTTATTGCGCAGCTGTTGCCTCACTCCCCTCTTTTTGCTCTGAATGTGAGAAAAGTCATACAAAGTCCCACTTCTGGCCATTTTTCTTTAATCGCAACACTATATTGACTGTAAATCTCAAACCTGGAGGCAGGTCGGTCTTTTCAGTAGGAGGATTTAAGGACATTATTTGATTATTTGCCTTTTTTCAGAGCCAAAGTATTCACAATTTTGATCTTGAAGGGGTTTAGCATATGGTATTGAAATCAAACTGTGCAGTTGTTCACTTTTTCCGCATATCTGAAGCTGAGAAGAGTGTAAGGGCTGAGCTGCGGTGGGTAAACTGAAACCTACGGCTTTTGTAGAGAGCGAGGCATTTCGTTCTCACAGATACGCACACAAGTCCTGATTGAACGATCAAACTGAAGAGAAACTCTCACTCGAGAAAAGTCACATTTTGTTTCCAAGCAGGGATTCAAGTGAAAAAGAAAACACAGACACTTAAAGAGGATGTAGAGGAGCCCTTTTTTTAGGAATTACAGATTCTAGTGATGTTTACTCCAAACTCTGGCGCCGCCGTGAATACGTTGCTAAATAGAAGCCTGTACTTCATTCCAGCTCTCGTTCGGAGCCAGATATGAGGCGAGCCAAGGCTTTGCCCACATCCTTACGCAGGAAACTTAAGTTGCGCTGACACTAAGCGTACGGAACGCATTGGAGGCCTTGTTGAGAAAGCCACATGTGTGAGCCAGTGCGGAGTAGCCAAGAGTGCAAGCTGTTGGCCAGCTGACGGGCTGCATTCAGACATCATAATGATCCCATCCAATTTAACTGTTGCTACATGTGGGATTCATGTGTGCGGGTATTAAAATGCTGTTTCTACGCATCCGTTTTTTGCTATGCCCATTTCCACCCCAAAAAAAAAGAAGGAAGGGGGGGGGGGAAAGAAAATCAATATAAAACTTTGCTTCTTTTTCAAACGCCAGTTAGGCCTCTCTGAAAATGTTTCTCACCTCATTTGAGAGAAATATGCAGCCTTTTTGTGTGTTCGGAGAGACGGCGAGTGTTTTATTAGAATTCTGACCTTATGTGGAAAATATGTCACAGGTAAGAAAAGAAAAAAAACCTTTCTTAATGAAGAAAAATGTTTTAGGAGAGCTCTCTGAAAGTAGCCTCAAAATGAGCCTTAATGTGTTCCAGAGGCCCCACAAACCCGCTACAAGGATATTTCTAGCCTCCTTGCGGAACAGATTTGCACACCGGCAGCCGGTTGGGCCATCTCGAACTTTCAAAGGCTTTATCTTTAAGCTCTCGGTGACAACACATTGCTTGTTTTCCAGGAGCCCGTGTTATGATTGGCCCTGCTTTGTTGGGTGCAGGAAGCTCGGCTATCCCCGCCGGCGCTGTCTGCTTTCGCACCTCTCGCTCCTCATAGGAACTGCGTGCTCCCAAAAACCACTCATCTGCTAAATGAGTTTCCTTCTGCCCCAGTCTGGTACGCTTTGCTCCCTGGAACGCCGCTGTTTAATTGGTCAGCCCTCTTTTTTTTTTTTTTTACTCCCCCCACCACCCCAACCCCGACAGCCCCTCCATGTCTTTGGAGAGCCGTAAAGTACTCGAACTCTTGAGTGAAGGTCAAGAGGGCGAGCGGTGTTGGTGTGTGAGAGTGTGTTTGTGTGCATGTAAGATCTTAATTACTCGTGTTCAGTCCAGTAAAAAAAAACAAAGGGATGGACCAGTCGGAGAAATGAAAGGCATTAAACTGAGAGTGAAGCTGCTTTTATAGATGTGTTCGTAATTTTCTGTGGGTATGTGTGTGTTGGACGGCGGCCTAGATGGACCCCCTGCTCGGCCTCTCCCACCTTCCTTGCTCTGCCTTTGAACCCTATCAGAAAATTAATTGGCAAACCCCGGGTGTTGGGTTCCGGACTGCGGCCCAGGTGGTTAATGCGATTGCCAGATCTGGAGCCACTGATTGATGACAGCAGGGTCCTTAGATGAGCAGAACCTTGCTCCGTCCTCCTCGTCTCCCTCTTTTTTTTTCTTCTTTCTTTTTTTACGGGATCTCAGACCGAGTCTCTGGTAATGCAATGAGAGACGAGGTCAAGACGACGGAGGTTTTATCTGTCGTAAAAACCAGGCCACGGGAAAGAGATAAGAGCGAGTCATGAACTTAGCCTTCTGTTATTGACTCCGGCTGAAGCTTTTTGACTGATGGCTCGGTGCGTGTGTGCACAAACTCTTTAAAAAAGAAAGAAGGTAGAGAAGAGGAAGATTTAATTTGCTTTTGGGATAGAATTTTTCATCCTTCAGGTCTGGCCAAACTGTTTGAACATCAGTTGTGTAAAAGACTGAACTATCTTCTCCACATGCACTTAGGGTTTTAACTTTTTACTATTCACTCTTCCACTGACAGGATGCGAGCACTGTGCATAACTTTCTCTGACTGCTACCATGAAAACTGACATGCATTTGAGCAACGTTTGTATAAATACATTAGTCTGTATTTATCTCTTTAGTCTCTTTTTAGTCTTTTTCAAAAGCAACGTCTCGTCTTAAGCCCTCTTAAACTAATCCCTGTGTATCAGAGTTACATATTTAGAAGTTTTTCCCATTAAAATATCCCCATCCTACCTTAAAATAGTTTAGATGTAACTCTACCCCTGCTTGTCCCTGCCCACTCGCTGCAGCTCAAGCACACCAGCTCACTTAAAACTCTGTAAAACTCCTTAACGCTACTCAATAGCCGCCTTTCCAGATAATTGTCTGGAGTGAACTTTCCCAAAAAGTAAGAGAAAAGAAAATGTGCATGTTTCCATTTACTGCTTTGGAGCAATTAATCCATTCTGCACAGTGTTGTCATACGTTTGTGATACAGCGAGTAGAAGAAGCAGGAAACAAAACCAGTTGTTTGCCAACTCACTAAAACAGCTTCAAGATAAAAACGTAAGAAAAGTTGTCAGGAACTATTTTTGATCGGGACAGTTGCAATTATACTTTAGAGTCTGCTGGTGTTGATCATGCTGTACAGTGTCTCTAGAAGTAGAAACAGCTGATTAGTCATAAGTTAAATTTTAGTTACGTCTGAACTCATTCAAAATGTTCATCTACTATGAAAAGCATGAACTCGTCTTCGAAAAACACAACAAAAACCTGGAGATGTTTTTAAAAAAAGCATAAAAAGGTGCCATTTCCATTTTTTTTTAATGCAATATTGTAATACTTAACCCTTTAAGTCCTAATGCGTTGTCGGCGACGTATTAGGACTACCGTAAATATGTCACCGTTTGTGCTATGGGAAAAAAATCAAACGGTTTCTGAAAGCTGAGGCGTTGCGCTTTTCAGCCAATAGGGTGTCATTACGGTAATTTCATTGGTGCCCCCCCAGGAATCCACTGGATGAAATTACTGTAAAATTACCGTAATGACACCATATTGGCTGTAAAGCGCAACAACATTGTCACTACGGTCATTACAGTAATGTCATTTTTGTGTCCCAGGAATCCGCTGGATGAATCTACCGTAAAATTACCGTAACTCTTATAATAGGCAGTAAATCATAAATCACTGCCAGATATTGAAAGTTTCTTCTGTAAAAATGGGCACCAGCACTCACAGGGCATTTTCTTACCCTTTTGTAGTCAAAATAAGAAAAAAAAGACCAGGCGGACATTTTGAGGCTCAGGTCTTAAAGGGTTAAGTAATGCAGCCATACATGTTTTGCATCACGACACAAAGCAAATGCATTTTCTGGACTCCATCTTATTCCCCTTCAGCATACAGTACATGCAGGTTACTTAAAATACAGCTTGTCATGTGAGAAACATCATCCGCCAAGGCAGTAAATGTGTCAATATGCAGATAAAAACACGGCTTAATGCAACACCTCTCCTTTTAAGCCTCTTCATTGTTCTGGCGGGATCAAAAAGCATCACGCAAACATCAGGCATAGCTGAAAGAGTCTCTTTTAGCTCCGCTCTTAAGCAGCTGTAACCGGAGCCGTCGCTTCGTCTCGCTGAATAGCAGTAGCTTTTTGATGTTGCTTTTGCTTTTTTGGCAGAAGACACAGAGTGAGACAGTTGTCTGATCTCTTATTGTCCCCGGCACAAATATAAACGTCAAGCTCTGTCGTCGGGCTCATTCACTTGTCATATCGCATTCGGGCCTCCTCTCCGATTCCAAAGCCTCTTGCTATAGCGATCACATGTGTCATGGCGCTTGTACTTGTCCGCGGTAACAGGGGATCTATTAGTTGCATTTATAGAGGAACACTATAGCCCCCAAAAGTTCAAAGACGAAGAGCAGGTCTCACTAGAATATCACCATTGACCTTATGCCCTTTTTCCACTGTCTGCTGTGACCAGTCCTTTTTCTACTTCCACCAACCTCATGAATGACGCATTATCTTTCAGAAAGCTTCTTTGTGTTTAACATAGATTTTTCCAAGTTAAAGGAAGTGTTGTTTTTCTAACCCTAACCCATCCGAGACATCTTTTGTCAAATTCCGGGGAAAAGTTCCATTTTAGTTGGAAAAGGGTCAAATAATCTCTCTACACTTGCAGATGTTTTCTCTTGTTTTAATCAAATAATCCTTTTAGTCCTTCATAAACAACATTAGCGATAAGATGGATGGATACTAACAGCCTGTTCACATGCTCGAAGCTTGTTTCATGTTTGCGGAGGTCAGTCAGATAAAATCGCTTTAACTCCGTCGGCCCCTCCCGTCCTTCTTTTGGTGCCACTATCTCGATGTGTAATCTCTCCCATGATTCTTTCTTGAAACCACAAGCCTTCTCTTTATGGAGCGTCTCCGTGAAGAAGCCTCAATGAAGGGTTTCATTCATGCTCAAGAGGAGGGCAGTTTTGATCTGGAGAGGCGACACGCTAGCGTGTAGTAAACAATCTGATTTCCTACCAGATAGAGTTGCTTTGATGCTTGTAAGCGTGATGCTCTTCCTCTCTGTGACTTGACAACTTACAGCGAAAGTTCAGCAAAGTACATTTAACCTACTGGCCCCCTTTTTTTTTACTCTGTATCCTGGGAGAAAGTGCTTTAGAAAACTGACTAAAAAGTGTTTTGGTTTGTTACCTGAGATGAAGTTAGTCCGTTAGAAACAACAAACACGAAACACAAGAAAAATCTGTACAATATACCTGTTCTGCATGATACTGGGGGGGGGGAAGGACATTGTGATATGTTGTTTTTCTGTGATATAAAACGATAGCAATTTTTACCAGATGACTCGATTTGGAAAGAAATAATCATTTTACAGTGATTGGGGTGATTTGTAGGGCAGTGCCTCTGCAGAGAAAAATAAAAAACAATTAATATAAAGCTGATAAAAGCCATTTTGGGCCTTCTTCATATGGTTTAACACTGGCAAAGACATCTAAGTTAGTTTTGTGCTTTGGATGGCATTCAGATCTGACTTTGCACTCATCATACAGAGCTTTGTGGTACTATTTAGGATGTTGTTGGCAGTGTTACACCATATGAAAATGGTTTCAAACTGCTTTTTTCTGCTTTTTTCTGCACTCATCTACATAATCACCCCCAATTATTCAAGATTATTAGATAATTCTTTCCAAATACAGTTATTGAAATCATCTGGTGAAAATTCCTCTGTTTTTTCATGTCAGATTTTTCCTATGTTGTGCTGCCATATTGTATAGAATAGTGCAAAGAGAGTCAGGAATACTTTATTGATCCCTGATGGGAAATTGTCTATGTTACATTTGCTCCCATTTAAGGTCAGAATATAAACAATATAAGATATATAGCTAAACATAAGTACGAAATATGAACTAAAAAATATAAACATAAGTAGAACAGTATAGCATAGATGTACAAATGTGCTTTTTTTGACTTTGCCATGACCTACTGTGTGATTTGTTTTGTCTTTCCTCAGGGTCCCAATGCTCTTGTGACGTACACCATCATCAGTGGGGCGGACGACAGTTTTCGCATCGACCCCGAATCCGGCGATCTGATCGCCACCAAGAAACTGGACCGGGAGCGACGTTCAAAGTATTCCCTGCTGGTGCGTGCAGACGACGGAAAGCAGTCGTCTGACATGAGGCTCAACATCACCGTCAAGGACGTCAACGACCACACGCCCAAGTTCTCCCGCACAACGTACTCGTTTGACATCCCCGAAGACATGACGCCAGGTGAGATCTTCGTGTCGCCTAATGAAGCATCGCGTTACAACACAGTGAAACACAAAGAATGGTTTCAAAATTCTCGACTCAGACAGACGATATTTGGTCTCCTGCAGACGTAGACAGCTCTGTTAAAATCATCAGCGGCCTCAAATTATTAGGGGCAGATTACACTAGTATTTTTTCAACTTTTTTTTGAACATTTTTATAAGAGCTTTTCCAAATCCCCTGAATCTATAAGATTTTAATCAGGTCAAAGTGACAGTAACTGATGTTTGATTTATATGGAAATCTATCAGCAACCAGCAGGATTTACAACAATACTGACAACTGTCTGGCACAGCTGCTTCATCCTTCTCACCACTTCAGTCACAAGTAAAATATTAAGTCTGGAAGTCAAAGAAGAACGTCCAGTGAGGGTGTAATTAACGTATGACCCGATAAGTACTAATAAAAACACTTTTACTTAGGTGTTTGCTCATCAAAACTTCACCCATACGTCATCATTTTAAAGACCAATAAATGTTTTGCTTCCAAAACAGAAGAGGCCAAATCAGTAAAACAAAATAAATCTGTTATTTTAGCAACTGCTGAAGCAATCACTGAGTCAGCGGTATTAATAAACCCTTTCTAACCCCCTGCAGTTTGTTCTATAGAGCAGTAAAGTCTGACTTCTCGCCTCTGTGTTTCACCCCGTCTGACTCTCGCAGGCTCCATCGTGGCGGCGATCCTGGCCAGCGACTCTGACTCAGGGGTTAATGGAGAGGTCACCTACTCACTGGAGGAAGACGACGAGGACGAGACGTTCCTCCTGAACCCCGTGACGGGAGTTTTCAACGTGACGCGTTCGCTGGACTACGAGACTCAGCAGTATTATATTCTGACTGCGAAGGCGCAGGACGGAGGCGGGCAGGCCAGCACAGTCAGGGTTTATTTCAACGTGTTGGATGTGAATGACAACCCGCCCATCTTCAACACCACCGTGTACAGCACGTCTGTCTCAGAGAGTCTGCCCCCGGGATCTAGTATTGTCACTGTCGGGGCCACTGACGCTGATGATGGTATGTATACACCTGAAATGATACATATACTCATTTTTAATGTTTCAGGTGAATGCCATGTCTTTTTTTGGTTGGGGAAATGGTTCCTTGGGTTTGTCACAACATTTTACAATGATAAGTTATAATATTTGCACACTAAATTTGACTAGGAATGTTTAAAATGTAAGAAACGTGCCAAATAAGGGTCAAATATATGTGAAAAATTAGCCATTAAAACACTAATATCCTGCAGTTTTTCCTGCATATCTGCCCACATAAATAGTTGACATCAATATATCTTTAATAAATGTATGAATGTTGATCAAACGTTCAAAACGTAAAAATCAAAAACTCTACCTGATTTAAATTAGAATAGCCTCCGTGTGCAGTTCTACACTGCTCCCAGTGCTCCTGCAACACCTGAAATGATTCCTGGAGGTCCTGTTATGTAAACATGTCAAACACCATCTGTGATGAGCGCTGTATCTCCTAAACTGTGTCAAAAAGTCGACCTTTCAACCTCATTTAAGAGAAGAGGACGGAGTCTCAGGGAGCTAAATCTGGCAGACGACTCCTTAAGACGTTACGGTTGAACTCTGCCTTGACAGTCCAACCCTGGGGGGACTAGTTCACCGCGCACAACCACATAAGTGTTGAGGAAAACAATAAACATGCTCCTGGTGCACTCCTGGGCTCTGTTCCACTGTGAAAACTGCTGTTTCTTCTCTTCAGTGCAGCTGCAGAACCACCTCTTGTCACCAGTGATGATCCTTCCACATGAAGGTTGGATCACTGCAGCTGTGGACTGATAAAGAATGTGATGTTTGTTCTCTGCTCCAGTTTGAGATCCATGGAGAAATCACACATGAACACCTGCAACTGCCCAGAAATACAGAAGTAAAACAGGTCCTGATGTCAGCGTTGCGTCAGTCTGACTACCGACTCTTTACAGTGAAAATCGCAAAGTTGCACGCACCTGACATGGCCTAGAACTTTCTGATCACCATGTCCAGTCAGACACTAATAATATAGGTGGTACTGATGCCTGCCCTTCAGTCACCTTGGTATAGTAATGCAGCTTTATCATATGACCTACTTAAATTACCTATTTGCAATCTTGCTCTTTAGATTTACATTAATAATCATTATCTTGTTTTATAATTGTAAGGGCAATGTAGAATTTGATCAGAAAAATATATAAATAAATGAAACTAAGTACAGAAATTGCAGCACTGATTTGACTTTATACTGGATTTCAGCGACGTTCCCGGGGGATTTTACAGCTAATAAGAAATGTTTTAACACCACTATATTTAGAAACATTTGGCAGCTGTGTGAGAAACCTCTGGTAAATCAAGTTAAATCCTGGAAGTATCCCAGAGATGTCAATATATTTAAAGAAACCCACTCAGTGTGCATGCTTAGAGCACTTATGTGCTTTCATAGTGTATAAATCAAGCGCGAGTGAGCCGTGCAAGATTAATTTAATGGTGGCCTGTCACTTTGTTATGACAGTTGGTTATTGAGAAGCTTTCAAACCTACATTTTATTTTTCATTTTTATTTTGAGTCACGCGCGATTGATTCGATGAAATACAACATCTTCACTGTGTGATTAAGTGGCTCGAGTTATTTCTGCGTTTCAGGTGGTGGGTTTCGTGTTTGTGAAGTGCCGTGTGGTATTTGAACAGTCACCGCTACTCTCCTCTGCTGTAATTACCGCTTCACCCAGGCCTAATGTGGTTATTGTGACCTACATTCCTGGGAAATACGCTGCCTCGTTCTCAACCAGAGTCTGGATTCTTTCTCCACCGTCCACATAATCTGACCGCGTCGTCCTCCCAGATATGCAGTTGCCGTTTTCCACTGTCAAAATAAAACACCGCCATTGTTAGCACTTCCTAAGCTGTGACCCCCGAGCCCCAGACTTTGTCTGTCGATGCTGTAGCCTAAACTCGGATGGAAGTAGCACTCAAGCTTTTGATAAGGGATTACTTGTATACTGTAAATACACATTGGAGTGTGGGAAGGTGCCGGCGCTTTCCACATGAATACCCCGTTGAGTTGAATTACAGACGCTCAATTTAAGCTCATTTTAACCCCCAGTTGCAGGGGGGGGCTGTGCGGATTAGGCCAGATTTGAGGGTTAGATAGTTTACTGCGTCCATCCACTCAGTCACAGTGTACTTATGTCATTTCAATAAATATTATGATTGTGAGGGACTTTCCGAAAACTGCACAACCGTACTATCAGTTTAGGAAGTGGTTTGCGGTGGTGTTTCTCTTTTGATAGCCATCTGTCATGCTACATGAATGGATTGTCCACTTGGAGGACAAGAGTTGCAGCCAGGTCTTGCAAACGCACAATTTGTGGAAATGGATGTTGATAATTCATATAAGAGCCTAATTCACACATATAGAATATTAAACAATTACATCCAGAACAATGATGACCTCCACTTTACTGTGCTCTCTGTTTATCTGGTATTTGTTTGTTTGTTTTATTTTTTATTGAAGGTCATGTCAACCGTCTGAACCACAAAACCGCAGGCCCATTTGAAAAGAATGTTATCTTTAAAAAATGGCCAAAAATACACAGTTTATCAGAGCTAACAGCCCGTGAATTAATCATGTGTGACGTGCAGTTCTGTTGAGAAAACTGACCAAATCTAAGCTTGAAATTATGAATAATATCACTTAAAACATGTTTCATCAATGAAATACATGCAGCATGGTTGGAAGATACATTCAGCTTGGTGAAACATCTTTCTAGAGTTGATGTGCAGAGTTGTGTGAAAAATGCCTAGTTTGTAGAGGTTGTAAAATGTAAATAGTAAATTATCTGTAGTTTGTTAAACCACCATTGTTCTTTTTAAACAATAATATTAATAATAATTTACAGCATTACAACATTGTCATACTGCAAAAAGTGTTGTTTGAATGCTGTTGAGATGCAGGACTTTATATTACAGTGAAAAATAAACCTAAAATGTGACAGGAGCATAAGAAAATGTCCAGAAGATGCTTGAGGTTCAGACGGTTGAAAAGTTCATTTAAAGTCTTATGTAAAATGTTAAACTAAAATAGTTCTCACACATTCTTCTCTTCTAATAACCACCCTCTCGGTATGTCTTCCAGGCCCAAACGCACAGCTCCTCTACAAAATTGCATCTGGTGACCCCCAGGGCCACTTTGTCATCACCAAGGAAGGAGTCCTTCAAACTAAGAAGGCCTTGGACCGGGAAACCCAGTCTTTCTACAACCTGGTGGTCACCGTCAATGACCTGGCCCCGCCCCCCATGACCCGCTTCACCAGCACTGCCCAGGTGTCGATCATTCTCCTGGACGTCAACGACTGCCCGCCGACCTTCACCTCCCAGAAGATGACCTACATCCAGGAGAACACGCCGGTGGATACGGTCGTGTTCACTGCTCACGCCACGGATGCTGACAGCGGGCCCAACAGCTACGTTGAGTACTCCCTCAAAGGACCCTTTGGTAACAAGTTCCGCATCGGAACCATAGACGGAGACGTCAGGTTGGTCGGGGAACTTGACAGGGAGGAGCTTTCCAACTACACTCTCACAGTTGTAGCTACAGATAAAGGGGAACCTCCTCTCTCTTCAACCATGGATGTAACGATGATGGTCTTGGACGTCAACGACAACACGCCGAGCTTCTCGCAGAACATCTACGACATCGAGATCGAGGAGAACACCTTGACGGGGACTGACGTCATCCAGGTGTTTGCCACCGATGCCGACGACGGCACCAATGGACAGATACGTTTCTCTATCTCGGGAGGAAACACCAACTCTGATTTCAGGATCGACTCGGTCACGGGGGTGATCTCGGTGGCCAAACAGCTGGACCGTGAGGCTCGCTCGTCCTATTCGCTGGTGGTCCAAGCTGCAGACCGCGGCAGTAGCCCCCGGGTGGACCGAGCAACAGTCAACATTGTTTTACTGGACGTTAACGACTGCTCACCCGTGTTCGAGCTCTCTCCTTACACGGTCAACGTCCAGGAGAACCTCGAGAACCTACCGAAAAACATTCTGCAGGTCGGTGTCTGTTTGCTTTTTTTTTCTTTTCTCAAGACATTTGTTGAAATTTAACCAGTTAGGACACCATTAACAGAAACTCCGGAGTGAACAGAAGGCAGTGTTTTGAATGACAATCCTAAGACCTTAAACAAGCTAATGCCTTAACCAGATTTGTATTGATACTAACTTAATAAGAGCAGGTATGTGAGCGGTATCAGAACACTAAACCACTGAGCACGGTGGTCTTATTTTGCTAAATGCCATGACAAATACCTGACTGAAATGATAAAGAAATGATATATGACTGCAATTTGCTCTGCTCAATTAAGGCTTTATAGGATTTCACCGAAATATGAAACTCGGCTAAATTGCATGACGAGGCAATTAACATTCTAACCACCCTGATGACTAAATGAGCCATACATAAAAAATGGAAGGGAAAGACTGATTTCCAATGACGGAGCAATTCCGTTTTCTCTCACTCGTGGACGTAGAGAGGAAATGAGGGTACAGTTATGTGGTGGGAAAAGGTCCAGACATGGTGGGGTTCTGCCACACAAGAGCTCACATCTGCATGCTCAGCTGGCTATGTATAGCTGATGGAAAGGTTGGGAAGCCCACAATGCATTTGGACACATCAGTGAGTAGCTGGGGTGAAAATCAGACTGTTAAATAGTTTCATACTTAGAAGTCATTAAATAAATGTTCACCATTAATCCTCACAGCAGTCTAGAAGAATAGAGGATGCATTAGTGACTTTCTGGTTTTCACTTTAATGGATTCTCTAGGAAAGTCTGATTAGACAAAGTGAATAGGTAATGATCTTCCTTCCCTTAACAATTATCATCATGGTGCTGCTGAGCATCGTGTTGCTAATAAACTCCCAGCTGCTTCACTGGAAAGATTCAATGGGGGTAGTGGTTACACTGAGTTGCTCCCAGTCACATTTACATTTCTGTAGTTGTGTGAATTGAGCCATATGTAAGAGTGCCAATCTAAAAGCCATCAGAGAATTAAAAAAATAAGAACAATGTCCTTATAGGCACATCCAACAGAGTCTTGGCGGAATCTCAAGTTTAATTCTGCTTGTATTTTCAGGTTGTTGCCAGGGATGACGACCAAGGTGCCAACGGTCAGCTGAGCTACATGCTAAGCGGTGGGAACGACGAGGGCGCCTTCACCCTGTCGTCCAACGGCCAGCTGAGCCTGACTCAGACGCTGGACCGGGAGGCCCAGGGGAAATACATCCTGCTGATCACGGCCACAGACTCAGGTACGACCGCAGTGGAAGCTCTGAGCCGTGACGGCCGCCGATAAGCATCTTGAAATGTTTGACGGCCTTTAAGCTAAAGATGATTTTTGTATTCGCTCGGCCGTATTCTGTTTCAGCTCATTGTGCTCCAGAATCGGTTGTTTATGCCCAAGCCCATTCCACATCCAACGCGTCCAACTTATCATCCGTGATCTGGTGTATCTGGTGCGGACTGAGCGCTGTGTAATATCTCCTTACATGGACATTGTTGAATTTCAGCAAAGCTCGAAACATATTTTGTAATCAGGCTACAAAACTGAGCTTTTCATGAACTAACGGCAATGTCAACAAACAGCATTTTGATTTCACAGCGTTCACAGAGCTCGTTTTGTGTGGCACAATAACCTAAACATTCTGGAGTTTTTAGCTTGCAAAATAGTGGGTGTTTTTTTTTTTTTTTTTTTTTTCTTTTCTTCAACCTATTCCACAGAGGTCCTTTCAGCGGGTTCGATTGAATAGCATCCTCTGTTTATTTGGATACGGCGGTAGAGCTTGTTATAGCCAGATAAAAGGTTAACTTGTTATTGCATAGAGGCCAGTTAATGTGCAGTTAAAGGAGTACATGCGTATCCCCGTTGCAGCCAAATCACATGGTATCCCAGCTAAGTATATGTTTCCCCCGGGCTGCTCTGGCACAGCCGTCATGGTCTGAGGGTGGTTCTGTTTCATTCCTGGACTGACCATGTGACCGTTCATAACGCCGTGTATTTTTGACTGTGCACAGACTTTTGGTGAGAATGGAGACGGTGTTGCTCAGAGTGTCTTGTTTTGAAGAGTGTTAAAGACTTCCTACTTGCGAATAAACACTTTAGTGATGTATTATTCACAGGGTCATTTGATAATCTGAATATTTAGAAAGAGCTGGAGATAGATTTTGTGTAATTTTGTCGAGTCCCTTAATCAAAAACTTTGCAAGAACACCACGTTTTCTGATAATCAACTCTTCCCTAAGACCATTGGAGATTTTTTGGTGGGAGGTTTCTTGCTTCATGTGCTGTTTAGAAGGTCCGTGCCACATGGACAAAATTGCCCAACAAGGGAACATACTAATTAGGATTCGATCTCTTTTCGTACGCTTCACGAGGAGTCCATATTTAGAGCCCTGACAACAATTCCAAAATATTTTGACAGGACGTTTCGGTACAATGTTGAGGCAGAGAGAAGGATTTGGGGTAGAATATCAAAATATCAAAAACCCCATAATCATAGTACAGGCCAAATTACCCAGCAGCTTTTTCTCACATTTTTGAGGCCTCGGCTGAGACAGTGGGGGGAAATGGTTCTCCCAGGCGCTATCTGGCAGGAAATTTTTGAAGGTGGATTCGGGCAGACATGTCTCCAACTCTGCTGTCTACCATGACCCATTTTCAACCACAGACATTCATCTTAACGTGTAGAAGTCTGCCTTTGTCTTCCCCATAGTGCCGCATTTGACTGGTTGTACTGCAAAACTCTGTGTGGCTTGAAAGGGAAAAAGGGAAGGATTTATCATCCAGAGGCTTCAGGCTGTAGAAGAATTATTCTATCAGGACTTAAGACTGTTTGTCAGAAATATGTTGTACTGTCATATTTGGTGTTATGTAAAAGCTGAGGCGGAGTCCTGCTGTAGCCGCTGTGACCTACAAACACTTCATCATGATGAAAAGGGATAATTGTGTGCTGTAACACAAGTGCTACATGAGTTTTGTGCAGATGTGCTATGCTCAGCTTCTTCTCTTTTTTTTTTTTTTTTAACCCGTCCTGTGAATGAATCATAGACTGACTTCCACATTCATGGGCAGGGCCGTGTCTGTGTGTTGTTGTGCCTCAGCGGTTCCCTTCTCTGGGGATATTTTCAGTGCTTTCATTAATTGCAGCCTGAGCAGAACTCCAGGACTGTCTCTGATGTGCTAACTGCTAAATCTGTCATGAAGTGCGTGGAAACAAAAGGAGCTCACCAGGTGCTGGTTCTCATAACGGCCACAACTTGGTAAACCTCTGCAATTACTTGAAAATCTGAGCTCAGGCATCCATACAAGCTGCGTTAAGGTGTTTTACAAGGCGTCTTGTTGAGAGGAAATATCTGACATGGAATATTTCTGGGTTGTTTTTTTTTTTTTTTTACTCTGCCCTTCTTTGTTTACGGAAAACTGTTTGTTGCATTTTTGAGTTAACTAGTTGCGAAGACATAAGACAGAGATACCGGCGGGGGCGGGGGTGCCTGGTCCCTGACTGTTCTTGCTGCTCAGCCAACATCTGGGATCAGCTGCAGGCGAATCAGATTTTTAAGCCTCTGCTTAGCAATGTACAAGATTTGCCTGCTTGAAAGAATGTAAAACAATGAGATCTCCAACAGAGTAAGAAAATGCTGTTGTCCATGAATCTTTTGCTCTGAGGGCTTTAAAGTCCCTCTCTGGTCTTCGATTTAACCCCTAAAAAGTCACAGATGTCGAAGTTTTTTTCCACCAGCTTACCTACAACTCTGCTTAAACACTGTAAAACTACTCAACGCTACTTAATAGAAAGTTGTAATATTGCAGTAATTCAGCCGTGAACTGATTCTGAAGAGAAATAATGATACAGAAAGTCCCTCGCTGCAAGTTGACAGGATTGGTTCCTTCATTCTGTTACATATTAAACCCTAAAGGTCTGAATCTGTGTTTTTGAGATTTGCTATCTGTACACTGCAGTTTCAAGGTAGAAATGCTGAGCCATGGTGTTAATCCTTAAAAAAACACATCGACATGTTAAAAAACAGGGTAAAATAATTGCTATTTCACCTGAGGAGGTCTTTAAGTAGGTATCTGTGGAGGAAGAAAACATATTTTTATGCACAGGGTAGCTCATCAGGTGCGAGTTTTGAATCTGATTACTCTTAAAGAAGCACCAAAAAGCTTTCCATAGACATCTTTCCATTTTCTGCACTTAGTCTTGCATCATAGGAAAATGCAGGGTCCACATTTTAGATTTAAATTGTATTCTCGGAGATCAAATCATGCAGCCACAAGCTTTGTTTTGCAGCTTCCAGCTTTGTTCCACAGCTTCCCAGCAAATATCAAACTGTCAGAAACAGAGTGACTTTTAGGGGTCGAGTGTTATCTGAGGAGTTTTTAATAAAAGATTCCTCGAGTCGCCCATTAGATGTTTGTTATTGCAGTATTTAAGGACTGTAACTTTGCCTTCTCTGTAGGGGTTAGTCTGCACTGATGGGATTTGCTTGTTTTTGTTATTTCCTAATTTCATGTAACAAGTGGTTTTTGACCTCTTGGATGATGTTGGAAGAAAGAGCTCTGACTTTAACCATCCGTTTCAGCTCATTTTGTAAATCTTTAAAGACCTCCCTCTGGTGAAAATCAAGTTTTTAACCAGTAGTTTCTTATGGTGTATAATCGGTTTCTGGTTCACAAATGTACGGCTGAGTAACTCCGATATTACAACTTGTCATCGTGTGGCGTAGAGTAGTTTCACAGTAGCAACAGTGTAGAGTTACATCTAAGCCGTTTTAAGGAAGGAAGGGATTATTTTAATGGAAAAAACATCTAAATATGTAACTTTGAAACACAGAGATGCGTTTTCATGGGTTTAATCAATGACCGGAGAGGGACTTTCAGTATCGTATAATTATCTGTTCTCAGTAGGAGTAAGTCTGTACTGATGTAATCTGGTTTTTTATTCCTTAATATCATATGTCTTGGTTTTTGGATCATGGTGGAAATAAGAGCTCTCAGTGTAGCTTCCCTTAGTTTCAACATGTTTTAGAAATCTTTCAATCAAACAAATCAGGATAAAAGTGACAAGTGATGAAGTTATATTGAAGGATCTCGTGAAAACTAACCAGGATTAATGGGAAATTTACATCATAATGAAAAGGATGTGAACGTGTCTGGACTTATGGCTGTCCACGCCTTGGTTTTTGGTTATGTGTGTTGGTGCATTTGTATTTGTCTATCGTGTAAGTCGCCTCCTGAGTTCGTACAAGTCTGCGTGTGGTGGTGGGACCATCCTCGGGGCGCATTGACATGCACAGCGTTTGACCACATTTATTAAAGAGAAGGCACAGTAAATCCCTCGGCCCATGCCTATTATGGCAGATACGGTCGCATAGAAATCCCATGTCTTTCACATCCCTCCAGCACATCGCTTCATAGTGCTGCACTGTTTGTATATGGCCTTTTGGCTGGTGGGTGAGGGGAAGTTTTTGGGGGTCTAAACGACCGCTTAGCAGATAAAGAATTTTAATGACCGTCCCTATTTAAAAACAGGATCCTTTATGCTCTTAAATGGCTCCCATGAATCTGGTGTGTAAACCTCTTCTTGAGTTCTTTTTTCCCGGACTTGATTAGTCGAGGAACGATCCGTCAATCTCCAGGCTGTCAGCAGGCTTTGAAAAAGAACAACAAAGAAATTTTAATCCGAGCACATATATATCGTTCTCTGTCATGTCGGGCAAGCGGAGGAAATGAAGTCCTGCGCGAACACTGATAACGCGGCGCTAAAACGTGGCGGAGGCATTGCTAGATCACTGTCCAAAGTCTGCCACTATAAATCTTTAATGGAGTCCATTTCTGAAGGTTTCAACCAGTCTGCAGTCTAGTGGCAACACAAGGCTTCGCCAAATAAAATATCAGGTTCCTCAAATGAACTTTAACAGAGCAGTAACATTCTGGATCAGCTCTTAAAAAACTTCAGTGCAGTAACAATGTGGTCTCGCAGAGCTTTTTCCGATCGCCTGTTTTCTCTTTTCCACTCCCTGGTACACCCTGTAACAATTGCTGGATCTGAATGTTTTTGTAAATAGCTCTGGTAAGTGACGGGGGTTATTAAAAAGGTGGTGTGGGCTACATGATTAGTGTTATAGCCTGGCAAAAAAAAAAAATCCACTTTTTAATGCTGTTTATTCACTTTGTTTCTCTTAGCACACTGGTTGTTAGCACACTGCGTTCTCACAAAACTAATTGTATCATAACTAGCTGTAGCTGTTTCTGCCTTGCATGTCTGGAGAAGTAACTCGCAGCGCGTAACATGCATGTGCATTAACTTTGCATGCTTTCGCTCTTAAACACTTTTCCAAAGTCATATTTCCACTTTATATGGCCCATGTATGAACATTATAGAGTTGTGTTATGAGCGAGTCGTGCAGCCAGTAGAAAGTTTTCCACCTCTCACACTGGTTATGATCTGTTGGTATTGCTGTGTCACCATAAAATGAAAAACAGTCACTGCATGGTCTGCAGCCCCCGGAGCTAGATTGAGATTTCCAAAAATCCAACAACACAGCAAATAAAAGCACCACTGTAATAAAAAACACAAAAGGCAAATCACTTCATTAAATTTCACCACGAGGCCCTAAAATATGAGCAAAAAGCTGCACTTTGTGTCTGCCGATACGCTTTCTCTGCCTGCCTGCAAACCGCCAAACCCTATCTGTAACATATGGGGAAGAAATTATGCAAAAGCATTCAGACGCAGCACTCCATAAATAACTGCTGAGCTGTATAACATTTTAGGTTTAATTTGATGAATGCCTCTGAGATTGCCATATTATTAGGAATATTCTATCCCTCTTTTATGCTGGGTAGCAGCTTTGAGCGCTCTGCTGAGATATCCCTTTCACTCTGTTGCTTGTTAACTGTGAGAAAACCTCTGTTTACTCTGTTATGTTTGGCAAACTGTGCAGTGGGACAGCTCGCACCCTGCACTCAGCTCCACGAGGCCTTTCATGGGTGTTGGACGGGCTTGCATTAAAAGAAGCTTTGTCGCAAAGCAACAGGTTCTCAGAGGCAGAAAAATGTCAATTTTGCCTCGTTGGCGGCCAATTCTCTCCCCCCCTGAGTAATGATGTGTTTTATTTACGCTGTCCCTTAAGAGCACAATCTAGCCGCAGTCCATAAACCGTAATTAACCGTTTAGCCTTAAGCTTCAGGCTACAGATGGGTCGTCTCATAAATTTACACATTCATCCGTCTTCGCTAAGTCAACCTGTCCTGGACTTCCCAGTTTAATGAACCCGGTTGTTTGGACACCCCGGCTTTATCCTTCCTGCTTGAAGCTTAGCTCGGTTAAATTTTCGATAAAACATCAGTCAGTCATATATTGAAGGAGGAGATTATCTCTTGTGCCAGCAGAGACACTCAAACCTGCTTCTTAGCGCGGCTTAAACTGAGCAACTCAGGGCGACTCGCAGCCTTTTTCCCAGGAGGTGGGTGCTTCCGTTTCCCTCAAATCAACCCCCCGTCAGGCTCTCACAGTGGTGTGCACCCTCATAGCAGCTGCACCAGTCAGAAAACAGATAGCTTAATCATTATTAACACATGTATTCGTGCCCCCTCCGGCTCGGAGAGTATGGCCACGGCACCTTCTTGGAGGTTAATGTGATTTGTCCAGTGGTAATGTACACTGATAAGGTGCTTAGACCCTGCCATATGTTTATGCTAGACAATAGCTTTCTGGGTTGAGAGGCTTACAGTCTGTGGATCTTTTCGATGGAAGAGAGACAGATGGTCAGCTGGTCTACTTTAGTCTCAGGGTTCTGAAAGCTTGTTATTTTGGACACCGTTTCCGAGGGGTTATTCCGGGGTCTCCCATTCTCTCCGAATGTGATCCACGCTGAAACAAAGCTCTTAGATGTGATCTCAGATGCTGCAGTGAAATATTAGGTGACAGAATTGAATGTCATTCCCACTGCCAGTTTAACAACCACTCTAAGTTCTCAGGAATTATTGTGAAATATCAAACAGAGTGCTCTGTTTTGGTTGTCACTGCCCCAACTGTGTCATTCCCAGATCTGAGGGGGAATGTGCTGCATTTAATTAAATGGTAATGGTGTTTCTAGATTCAATTAAAGCAGGGAGGAATCCTCATGTGGCTCGAGCGCTTTGAGCTCCCCGACGGATTGAGTTGCTTTGTGTGAAGCGAGGTGCACTGACGCCAGTGTCTTTCTCCTTTATCCCGTCGCGTCTGCTCACAGGATGAAAACGGTTATCTGAATACCATCGGTCTGATGTCTTCCCATGGAGCAAACCCCTCGCTCTTGGAGACGGGGTTATCACAAGGGTTTAGCTTCCATACCACCTCGGAGCTTAGCGACTCCAGCTCTGGAGCAAAGCCGCCTCGTGGAAACATGGTACCACAAAGTCCACTGTTTTCTTTACTGATTGAGGGAGCATGCTCTTCTGGACCCAGACCCTGTTTCCTTGTGTGCAAGATGAACGCGGATCAAAAATATATATACACACACACTCGGCTGCCGATGAGTGGCAGTTGCTCCGAAAACTTTTTCCTCGCCACAGAAAAATGACTCATCTAAAAGTACAGAGAGATTTGAGAGTTGTGAGATCTGAGCAAGCGGTGTTGATAAGTTCTTGGCATGAGGTAAATACCAAAGATGTGAGGGTGTAATCACCGGGAGAGCAGTGTCGGGTCGCGGCGGTTTGCTTTCCGAACTGACCTGAGATTAACCTCTGAAATAAGATTACACTCATGACACAAACTCCAGACAGAAGGTGGTGCCTTCGGTGCATTATCTGTTTTGGTCAAGAAATTATAGGCGTAGTGGTGACAAGAATGCAAACATGTTAGTTTCTCACACTCATCTGACGGACGGACGTGAGCAGTAACTAGAATAGAGCTGCAATGATCCATCATTAATGAGTATTTTTGAAAGAAAAAAACTAAATGATCTGATTTCAGCTTCCTAATTGTGAATATTTTCTGGATTCTTTCTTCCTTGATGACAGTAAACTGAAAATATTTGGGTGGTGGACAAAACAAGAAATTTGAGGACTGGTTTGAGACACACTTACCTGCATCTGTCACTATTTTCTGACATTTTATAGACTAAACAGTGAATCAGTTATTGGAGAAAATAGTCGATAAATTAATCCACAAACGAAATAATTGTTAGTTGCTATCCTAAGCTTAAACGTAAAAATTATAGGTAGATACATAGATAGATACAGCTGAATCCAAGTAGAGTATTGGAGTTAAGAAAATATATTGTGTGTCTTATCCTGCTAATATCTATCTATCTATCTATCTATCTATCTATCTATCTATCTATCTATCTATCTATCTATCTATCTATCTATCTATCTATCTATCTATCTATCTATCTATTTATCTATCTATCTATCTATCTATCTATCTATCTATCTATCTATCTATCTATGGAGACATAAGTAACTCAACTGCACCATCTAGTGAAAACACACAGAGTTTGGCCACAACAGATTATTTACTGTACTTTAACCAGAGGATTTACTGTAAAGCCTTAAAAATTAAAAAGAAACTGTGGTGAGATTTTTCACATAATATCATGATTTATAAAGCAAGCCATTGAGAAATGAAGAATGGAATTTAAAACACAGAACACATTTTAGGACCTTATAAGACACATTTTCACTCTAACCCTGCTGAGATATCAGAATGTATACAAATCAAACCTGACACTAGATGTTTAAGGAGAGAATCTTCACACACAGTTAATGTTTTATTCCTGCTGGGTTCATTTTAGTCTGTAACTCAGAACACGTCTGCTCTTGTCGACTGCAGTCATTATGTCATCCACAGATAATGAGTAAGGCTGCTCTTAATCTGAACTACAGAACAATTACGACACAGTACGACAGCTGTGTACAGACCTGCATTCAGATAGTTGGAGATATTGCAAACAAAAGTTCTCACAGAGTAACTTAAATAAATACCACCTGATGACAAGTCATTACCTCAAGTACAAGCTTTAGATAAGAGAGTTTTAGATAAGAGAGAACAACGTGGGAAAGAGAAACTTGTAAGAAAATGAAAAAGTAAGAACTGCTACACCCTTAACACAAAGTATACTAAAAGAGATCATGTTTAGGCTCAACAACCGAAAAATTTAATGTAACAGTTTGCATTTGTCTTTTTAATTTATAAAAACTTCTAATGAAATTATGTTCAACCAACAAACTACACTGAGTTAGCAGAATTAGCTTTAATTAGTTGATGTTTAGAAGCATAAGTACAAAGTCTTGAAGCTGATTAGTGAGGAGGGGGCTTAAAATTATGAACTCAAGGTGAAGAAAAAATGAAGTTATCAAGCCAGTTTTATTACTGTAAGTTACCTCAACTCATGCAGAAAGCTGACTTTTATGGTCACGCAATTTTAAGTTAACAACCCATCAAAATAATGTTTGAAACCAAAAAGGTGTATCTAAATAAATTAATTTGCATTTTTAGCTTGCATTCATGCTTTAATGAAGCAGGGCGAATGGGTCCCTAATTACTTTACTGTATATTGTAAATAGGAACAAAAAGTATTGTCCAGTTTGAAAAAGTAAATATGTTGAGAAAAGATGGAGAAGATTTTCATGATTGTCAATGAAACAACACACACTTCTGATTTAGTGGGATCTTTGATTTTATATTGTAACAATCAAAGCTCAGTTAAATAACAGGTGACTCAAAAAGCACCTAAGAATAAAACATCATTTTTATCAGGATATTTCTCAACCGTTCCTCTCTGGAGGTTCCTGTACCTGCTTGTTATTAAAAAAAAAAAAAAAAAAAGCCCCTGACACCATTTTTCTAAGATTTCCAAGTGAGGCACATTCACTGAAGAGGCCATTCTGTACTACTGTGGCTAACATGTGTAGCAGTGTTGTATTTCAATTCTGTTGCATCAAATCTAGTAGAGTTAAAGGTGGAGTTCTCCCTATTGTTTTTCATCCACAGAGCCTGAGAGCTCATTTTAGGCCTCACAGTTTGCAGGATTTTTGTTTTGTTTTAAAAACTAGCTAAGGGCTTAAGAATTTAATGACAGGACTTAAAACATGTGCTGCTAGTTGTCTGATAACAACGTAAAAGAAAAATCTAAAGACAGTATTATCTGAGGATGGACAACTCAGGAAAACAGTTAACGAACTAAAATCAATAGACCAGAAGGTTGCAAACCTGCAGAGGAACATATTGTCCTGGATATTGCAGCTTTAATCATTTATTAAATATGTTACGTCTCATTTGATGCTGTTCGTTGGTGGAGGCTGCCCTCTTGTGGTAAATATTCTGCTGAGTGGTCAAACAGAGTTCAGCAGCTGTCAGGTCGATTTAAAGCAGCTGCAGTTCTGCTTAAGTCCACAAGTGGGCATCAGTGGGTCTGAAACCTCCATCCACACCCTGTTAAAAATGGAGGACAGAATAAAGTCACCTCAGTGCACATTCAGCACAATGCAGTGAGCAATACAGCAGATAACTGGGAAATGTATGACATACAATGAGTTTAATTAATAAGATTCACATAAGCAAGTAAAACCAAGATGCTTCTTCCTGCACTTTTCTTTAAAAAAGCCTGAACCTGCCTGCTCAGTTTCTTTGTCCATGCAGAAAAATCAAAAGTAATTGACATAATGTAGGTTTTAATTATTGGGATTACAAGAATATATCTCATAGAATAAAAACTAGAAGGTTAAGGAAGACAAATTTAGCTATGTATGCCTTTGTAATGTCAGTGACTGTAAAGGCCTGGATATCTTCTCTAGCTTCAATATGATGAAGCTCTACACTATAAAACTCTGCTGCCAAAAAGGCAGGAAAGCAAGCAAACACTTAGATTCTTAGAGGATTTCTTAAACCACAGACTGTCAGCCAAGACGCAGCACTGTGTGCAAATCAGACACTGTGGTTTAGAGGCCGTGGATTGTCCAGGAGCAGCTCGATTAGACTGTCTCATGAATACTTTGTGCTTCAGATGCTTCAAAGACTTGTATCAGCATTTATGGCTTTGCAAGACGCACAAGACTACAGCTCAGATTTTCGCTTAAAACTGCATTAAGTTGCTACTTCATTTGTAAGTTATTTCTCTGAAACATGAATGTGACCGAGCTGCAGCATCAAATAAAGTTACAGAGAAATAAATTCACTGTAATTTCAGGCGTCAGCAGTGACTGATGTGTCGCAGGCCGCTGTTTGTCTCAGGGGGGGTTGTTGGAGTTTCCTTGTAACCGGAATTAGCTGTGAAGTGTGACCTTGAGGTGTGAACACGGAATACGAAAGGTCCGGCTTGCTTCACGAAAAAGTCTCTCATACTTTGCACCTCGTTTGCAAGTGAATATATTAACAAATAAATCGGGATTTACGCGTGAAGCGTGGTTGGAGGCTGCTGGGTTCCCACAGTAACAGTTTTGAAATCCACATTCATTTCAGCCTCGTTTTGGATATTATGTGTTTGATTTGAAAAGAGGAAACTCTACAAACAATCAGCAGCATGATTTTCTGTCACTATTCGATTATAATATGAACTCTAGCTCCATTAATTGCCACTAGAAAGTGAGTTTTTGGAACGAGGCATATACAATCAAACATATCCGTGCGCAATTACGCACAGGCCTTTTTTACTTGATGCGTTTGTGGACGTGTTGCCTCGGTTTATTGCCGGTTCGTGCAGCTTGTGCAGCTGAAAGGTCCTTGGTGTTAATTTATTCATGGAGGGGAGAACTCATGTCCAGGATAGGCCCACTGTCAGGTGATGACGCGCTACAGGACAGGCGCGAGGGGACAGCTGGGCCGGCAGCGATGGTCACTCTCATTTGGATGCAAATCTCCAAGAGTTGAGGAGTTGGCTGACGTCAGGCAGGCCTTAGTATACCTTTAGTCTCTTGTCAACAGGGACACATCATGTGAGAGCGGAGACAGACTGGAACTACGTCGTATTTCACTTTGGGAACGCATTTGGACTATAAACAGCAGAAGGATTGTTTTGAACAGTTTCAGGGCAACAATGTCGCCTTAAGATAGGCTACATTACCCCTTTGCTGTTTTAGCCACATTTCAATTATTTATTTTTTTACAAATCATGTATGTTGGATACCTACTGGATAAAGAAAGCGGCATGTATCACCAAGGGCCAGTGAGAAGATCAAGCATCAATCTGCCTCCACAGAACTTTGTTTCTACACCACAGTACCCCGACTTTACAGGATACCATCATGTGCCAAACATGGATACGCACGCACAGTCTTCGGGGAGTTGGGGACCCTCTTATGGCGCTCCACGAGAGGACTGGGGTGCATACAGTCTGGGACCCCCTAACGCTATTCCCACACCCATGAACAACTCCTCTCCTGGACAGGTTCCTTACTGTTCGACTGAGTACAGTCATATGCATCCTCCGGGATCTGCGGTGTTACAGCCGCCACCGGACAACGTTACTGTCTCACAACTTTCTCCTGAGAGAGAAAGACGTAATTCATCATACCAGTGGATGAGTAAAACTGCTCAGTCATCTTCCACAGGTGAGATCCTCATCTTTAACACTGTGTCTAAAATTATGTAATTCAAGTTAAGATTTTTGTGCGCCTGTTTGGAATTTTACGCACACACGGGTGGTTCCATTTCACTTGAAATAAATGTTCCGATCGAGTTTGTTCAACCGAAACTCGTTAAAATGATTGTTGGAAAGATTCCAAACGCAGAAAGTTCAAAAGAATTCGACATAAGGACAGAGGGAAAGTCTGGTCCTGTGACACTTGCATTATGCGGGTTGCTTACATTTTGACTAATACGAGTACAAAATAGTATTAGGATGATAATATTAATGATCTGTGATTGATTTAACTTCTATTAAATCAACAAATTACAACAGACTCAGAGAGAATTAAACATACGTGTCCATAAATTGCTTCAATATCTCATAATTCTGATAGCTGATGGTTACTGAGGGCCACTGTGTTCTCTGCTGTGGTTGAAATTTTAGAGAAAGGTGTGGGGAATCGGCGCCAGGCCCAGTTGTGATGTAAATGTCATTATTCTTGGAGATGTTAGCTCGACTTCCCTGTGACATTGTTTGGTGTTTCGAGTGTTATCCGTCATATCCAGGCAGCGGCCTTTGCTTTCAACACCTCTTCACTTTGATATGCGCCAACCTCCCTTCCTCTCCGAGAGTTATATTGCAGGAATGAGTGACGTTTTTCACAGCTAATATCTCAAACGTGGAGCTCTGTGTTCAGTAAGTCATTTGTGGCGTCCATTACGAATCGAATATCTAATATGTTGGCTTAGAATATAACATTCCTTTAATTTTACGCAACAATGTGTTCATTAAATGCCTTTAACCGAATTTACTAGCGTCCATAATTCATCTTTATATGACTTCTTATTAGCATAGGTTTGTTTTCAAGCGTTCAGACATTAAACTTTGACACACAGGCCTGTAAAACTGCAAACCCCAGCTGTCTGTGGGTATTTTACGCACAGTAATCTACATTAAATCTACAGTTCGGTCCTTGTCTCCTGTGTTGTTTCTTTTTAACTGGTCAGTGGAGGATCTGGCTCGTGGCTGTTTGATGACAGTTGTAGTACAGTGAATTTCAAAGGGAGATCAAAAAGCTCAATTTGCGTTTCTGTGGAAAAGACACGCAGATGTGGATTTGAGATGCGGCTCGTAAAGATCTGAGGCGCAGATATAGGCCGGTCCTGGCATGCAGCTGCTCTGTGGAAACCTTCCAGTTCAACCACCTGGATGCAAACACACCATCCTAAAACAGCACAACTGAAATCTTCATGCTGTATTTTTTTCCTTCATAGGTAAAACAAGAACGAAGGAGAAATACAGGGTAGTGTACACAGACCACCAGAGGCTGGAGCTGGAGAAGGAGTTTCATTTCAACAGATACATCACCATCAGGAGGAAGTCTGAACTGGCTGTCAACCTGGGTCTGTCGGAAAGACAGGTATGTCTGCTTCAGGAATAAATACTGCTTTATTTTCTGAACATTTTCATTCCATCAGAAAGGCTTACATACATGTTGGACACACATATATATATATAGCCTCTAATACACATGTACATTTGTGCATTAACTGAACACCCTGTAAATTATAAACAGTTATAAGTAGGCCTATAAATATATAGATAATACAGGTTTTCCCCTCATATGTAACCTATAAAATTAGGTCAGCATCATGCCTATAAAATGTGGCTGGAATTTATTATCTTAGCCATTAATTCATTGTACTATTTATATTATTTAAATATGTATTATTTGTAGTTTAAAAAAAAGTGAATTATGCT
>OMNN01097204.1:0-13658 GCA_900302755.1 Chromis chromis
ATTCCCCTGCCAGCTGCCATTTCCCCAGCGTCACTACTTAATGACTCCACACGGTGGTGTTTATCACATGAATGAGGGAGACTTGAGCGGAAATGAATTGGCCCAAGAAGAGTTTGTACAGGTATAATGGAGGACAGCAACGCTACCGTAAGAGACGCCCCATCCACGTTTAAGTCCAAAGTGTGGACCCATTTGGGCTTTGGCAACATGGAGGGAACAAGCAAGCTGGACAAAGACTTTGCCCTATGCAAGAACTGCCTACACAGTTGAGTTAATTTGCCTTTTGGACGCACTGCATGGTCGATGCAACTCCAATACAAATCTGTTAATCATCAATCAATCAGTCCATCAATGGGCTTTTTCATTTCAGTAAAGGATCAATGGTTTCAAGCTATTTTTACGTTTGCTGAAGGACAAAAATAAACATGTTGTTTCCACTTGTGTTTCAGAGTGGAGCAGAGGTAGAGCTCGACCCCTAATAATCTATATCCCGAGAACTCCAAATGGAAGCTCTATCTGACCACAGAGATCACACACTCTCAGGCTTCGTGGCCCATCTGCTTGTTTATCTAAATGATATTATACAGCGACATCCTAAATACCACCATAAATACTAAAAAAGTCTAAATCCAGCGCAGCATGAGCTCTGCAGCGCTCCGGAAGGGACAGATTTGTTTTAACTTCGTGGTAAGACGTTATGTTTGCGGACAGGGGAGGGGATCTCTAGATGAACGCCGTGGGGATCTGTGGCAGAGGGCAGGGGGAACGTCGAGGCTGGCCCGGTGAAAAAACAGAAACCCCTCTGGGCGAGAGAAAAGGAAAAACAAGCAGGCACAGATGTAGACGCAAATGTGATGAGATGTGATACTGTACAGTTTCCTCACTCGGCTCTGCTCTCTCCAGCTCTGCAAACATCATCAGAAATCAATTAGGTTTTATTAAAATAAACATAAAGAGACCTTTTATGTCAACAAGGTCAGAGATGCTATTTGACACAGGAAAAGCCACACTGCAGCAAGAGGCTTTTATTTTGAAAATCACCCTGTAAATTGATCACTACTGTTCGGACATTTGTTCTTTCTTAACTATTTATAGAGGCACAGGTGACAGTTTGCCCAATGTTGCATTCATAAACAACACATAAACACTTCATAAATAATTTGTTGCACGTTATAAGGGCGTCTTATTGTTTATAAATTAAGTTTCATATAAGTATACCTTTCCCTGTAAAGGCAGTTTTGATATTATATTGCTTATGCACCAGCTTCTGAAAGTTTTGTTGACAAATTATTAAACTAAAATCTGCTTACAACAACAAAATGAAGAGTTAACATTTATTAAGTGTTAATATTCTGCTTATAAATGCTAAATAGTGGGAGTTCACTACCAAAATCTCTTATCTCTTAGTCTTGTCATGGTTCCAGCGTCAAAAAACACTGACTGGATCTAATTAATTTGCTGGTAGAGAAATAAAAATCAGATTCTTCTTACTGTAAACTGAAGTGCAGCCATGTTTTCAGTGCTTGCAGCGAGACCAAAGCACAATATGAACTCCATCTGCACAGATCTACTCATTTAAACTAATTTATTGATATTAAAATAAGCTGAAGAACCGTCAGCCATATGCTGCACATTCTAAACTGTGATAAGCTCAACAGTATCCAGCAGTTCGACACTCATTACCTTGTTATTTTTAGGTTCCCGGCCCCTCTCCATTGTCTTTAGAGCCGCCAGGTTAACCACTCTCCAGTATTATTTAATTAGGACTTCCACTTTACAATCCTCGAGGACGCTTCAGCGACAAATTTCTCTCTGCCTGAGCGACTGTAAGCTCACTAAGACACGAGCGGAACACAATATTAACTACCGACGCTGTTGCAAAAGAAAACAATGCAAGGAGTTTGGTTACAGGTAGGCTTGGGTTTGACTCTCATATGGCAAAGAGGTGGCACGTCACGTCGTCTATTGAGATAATATTTCAAATCAACCTGAAAATACTGCATCGTAATGTGTTAAATAAATAAAAATACACTAGTAAGTCAAGTTGACAAATCAGAAACAGCTACCAAGTTCAGGTAACAGCAGTAAAGCGCCTTTCTATGATGCATTTCTTTTTTTGCAATAGCTTTCTGCACAGAACAACGCACATGCAAACTGCCAACCTCCCCTCAGCATTTCAGCTGCACTCAATAAGCCTTTGGCATAACTCCAAGAAGAAAAACATTTCATCCCCTAAAAATTAATGTTTAGCCATTTCCAAGTCTTTGCGAGCAATCCTAGATGGAACCCAGAGGGAATCTAAAACCTTTAAAGATTAGTTGGATGTTTAGCCAGACATCAAAACACGTACGCCTCTGAATAGTCAGAGAGCACAGTAATGTCAACGTTAAGATAAGAGGACCACGACTACAGCAGAGTCTGATGTCCTCGATGTCGAGTGCAAACAGGAAAACCCACTTAAGAAGCAGAGAGAATCTAATAAAACACATTCGCAACTAGAAGTGCAGTCAGAGGACACAGGGCTACATCTAGGCCAATAGTTCAGGTTTCTATGATGAGCATTTTCGCAGCTTAAACCAGATCCACACCAGGTTTCATGGTAGCTTTTGCTGCCGACACACAGACCAACAACCAAACCAACAAACTAACATCTAGCTCTCCTTTAGAGGTGTTTCACGTCACCCGCTTGTCTTTGGTTTGTATTTAACCACAGTTAAAGTTGGGCATCGTCACTCTCTTTCTAGCTAAGTTATACAAACATTTCCTGACCACTAAGACTATTAAATGCTGACCAATAAGCCATCTTCCAACCAATAAGTCATCTTCTTTGCGGGCAAAGTTTTCCTACTGGCTGAAGCAAGCTTAATGAGGTTGAACGGAGTAATGAGTAACAGTTTTTTATTTTGACTTTAGACTTTTTTGTTGTTGTTGTTTTGGGCTTTGGATCTTTCTTTGAATAAATCTTTTACAGGATTATAAGAGGGAATAATAATCAGCTGACTGATCAGTAGGGGTGGGACAGAATATCGATACAGCGATATATCGTCGTCCCTCCTCGTGCGATATGAGTATCGATATGCTGGCACCAAATATCCATACTTTAATACAATAAGGCGCTCTAAACCCTGCCAGATTCCCCTGCCAGCTGCCATTTCCCCAGCGTCACTACTTAATGATTCCACACGGTGGCGTTTATCTCATGAATGAAGGAGACTTGAGCGGAAATGAATTGGCCCAGGAAGAGTTTGAACAGGTATAATGGAGGACAGCAACGCTACCGTAAGAGACGCCCCATCCACGTTTAAGTCCAAAGTGTGGACCCATTTGGGGCTTTGGCAACATGGAGGGAACAAGCAAGCTGGACAAAGACTATGCCATATGCAAGAACTGCCTCGCAAAAGTAAAGTACACAGGCAACACCACGAACATTGTATTTTTCAGTTATAGATATTGTAGCGATGCAGAGCCGGTCTCTAGTACGGGACTGTTGTGCTGCAGTGCATTATGGGAGTTTGGGGTTTATTAATGTTTTTGCTACCATGAGTGAGAAGGGTAGTGGAGTTGATAGCTACCTGCCACTGTTATGTATTGGTGTAGTACTGTGGGGGCAAATAAAAGCACCTACAAGGGGGCATGCTCATTACATGATGTAGAATTATGCGATTGTCTTGCGATATATTGACTATCGATGTATCGTGATAGTATCGATATGGTGAGGTACCCTGTGATTCCCACCCCTACTGATCAATAAGATGATTAAAAGAAAATTCATTCATCTTGGTTACCTGATTAGCCATAATTTTTAATGTGAATAGTTGTTGTTCTTCAACCTCTTTGATACTAAACTGAATATATTCTAGATGTACTGTTGGTCAGGAAGAACAAGCAATTTGAAGACATCGCCTTGGACTTGGAAGGCATTCTTCACAAGTGACATTTGATCCAGGGAGAAGGAATTCTCCTCGCCAGATATTTCAAAAATAAATAAATAAAAAGGCTGAGTGTGTATTCAGCTGTAACTGTAAGGACACAAGCTGCCATGTTACTCTAAAGAGCACAAAACATACATCAGTGTCTTCACAGCTGTGTCATCTGCCCGGCTTTGAGAGTTCCCTCCTTCATGAGACGTTTCAGTTCATCAGGATGAAGAGTTTGGCTTTAGACTAGCTCTTCCTGTGCTTTTACTGCTTCATTTTTTTGTTTTAGACCAGAAGAGATTCATCTTCTGTATGTTTCCAGTCCTGTGTAGCATGGAATCTGATCTTAATCAAACACAATGGGGTCATGGGATGGAGCAGAGACCCCTGCAGCAACAACAACGCTGAGCCTCTGGAGTGGGTCTGAGGTCCTGCACATGGAAACATGAAACCTGAGCTTCACTGTACACATTCGTCAACACGGTCATTAAATTGTGGCATGATTAACGTTGTAGTGCGACAACACAAACAACACACTGGGCTGCAAATAGGTTTCGCAACACTGGATACCTGGATTTCACTATTCTAGCGGCCGATTACGACACTTTCATTACACGGTTCTCAAGAAATCTGCACATATATTAAATAAACTACAGCTAGTGGTGGATGCTCAGTTCCCTCCCCATCTGCTGGATCGTGAAATGACATGAACACACAGCAGACAGTAAGTGTGCGGCTTCCTCGCAGATTGCCATGTTTACCAAATTGAGAAATCTTCAGCGGGCGATAGAAAGAAACGCACTTAGGAGGGAGAATCACTCAGAGGAGTTAGCTGCTGGCAGGCTCTTGTGAAGGCGGTAATGTACCAGAAAGAAAATTGAAATTTGATGATATTAAAAAAAGGCAAAATGGCCCGCTTGCTTCGGCTTCGTTTGCAGACTAAAATAATTTCTCCTCTGCCTCATAAACAGCCCCACGACATTTTGCAAACACCTTCAACTGGTCAACGAGGTCATGTGGTTGTTTGTTACACGAGTCCTGTGGGCCACATGTTGTTTACTTTGTGTCTGTGCATAAATATACAAGTAAAGAGACGGCACAGATTCCTCCTGGCTCACAGGAGACCCGTTTGTCAGCTCAGAAAACATTAATATACAGATATTTGTATGCTGAGTCAGGTTCTGTGGAGCTTTTGAGCAGAACAGGAACAATGGAGAAATGCTTCCTGGTGAACTGAGCGAGGAAGAGAAGTGTCAATATTAAAAGACGAGGACAAAAGAAGTTCTTTGTCTCAACTGAATCACATTTACTCTCTCCCACAAAACCCCTCCATCTTTAATCACCTTGGAGCAACTGTTCCAACTGCTGAACATCTATAATTCCTGCCCTAAAGAAGCAAAACTTGTTTCTTTTTTTTCTATTACATCGTAAAAACAAACAAACAAAAAAGGTCAAATCTGGCAACAATGATGCCAGAAAAAATGTGTAATACTGAATGTCCAAAAACTCCAAAAACAAACAAAAACCCAAATAATTGTAAAATAATAATATTTTTAGCGGATTTAAACTCATTAAAACTGTGTGATTCTACAGTCACACACTGTAAAAGAACTGGCTGGTCCCGAATATTCGGTCGTTGTAGTGGGATCCGGATAATAGTTTTGATATTCGCGCCACCGAGGCTCTAGTACGCGGTCCTACCAACTCCGATGTCCCTTCACTCCGCCCGTGTTAGTAAACGAATAATCCCAGCCGACTTGGGCGAAGGCAGGGGACACCCTGGACAGGTCGCCAGCCCATCACAGGGCTACACATAGAGACAACCAAGCACACTCACATTCACACCTACGGGTAATTTAGAATAATCAATTAACCTCAGCATGTTTTTGGACTGTGGGAGGAAGCCGGAGAACCCGGTGAAAACCCACGCTGCACAGGGAGAACATGCAAACTCCACTCAGAAAGATCCCAGGCGTCCTAACCGGGACGCGAACCGGGGATCTTCTAGCTGTGAAGCGACGGTGCTAACAACCGAGCCACCGTGCAGCCCTTATTCAAACCAATACTGGGACAGTGTGTGACCATGTGGCAGACTAACAACTTCCAACTAGGATAGGAAGTAAGATGTTGAAAGAGTGTCAAAGAAGTGAAGTATCTGGTTACAAACCCTGAAAAAGTCGAGTGCCAGTAATCACAAATCTACAACAACTCTGGTAAATGACCTGAAAAGAGAGTGTAATGTTTGGGTGCTGACTGTGGCTAATTGTCAAGTTACTGTCACCATTATTGTACCAGGAATGATATTTAGAACATCCATGCTTTAAACAGTTGCTTCCTGTTTCTAGACACTAAAGGGTTTCTGCAGATGATCGTGGTCCAGGTCATTCAACTCCTCCTCCACCCACAACCAAAGAGCCATTGTCCACAGGGAGAAAACTGTTTGTGTCTGAGATACTGAGACCCCATGTGCAGTGAAATGGAGCCTCATCTGAATGACATCAGACTGTGTTTTTCTAATAAACAGCTGAAGCCTTTTTTCTACTAAACCCCACAGGAACAGACAAGAAGACTGGGCCATCCAGCAGAATTAGCACGTTGTCATTTTCCACTTCTGTTTTGTCTCTACAAACTTCCAGCGGGGTCATGAGATGTTGTTATGTAAAGTTAAGATGTTTGGGTGCTGCTGTAATTATAGCACAATGAATCACAGTACAAATACATTCTGATGAGTTCGTTAAGCTCAACAGTGACGCATCGTGACCCATTTTAAGAGCTTAACATTGAGGAACAACTACAAGACTTCTGACTGGCTGCGGCTTCACTACGGAGAATTTATGTTTGTTTCTTCTTGGCTTAGCTGGATCCACAGTGAGTTATGAGTTTGTTACAGAGAAGCAGGGCTCCATAGACAATAGGCATTTAAGCAGGAGTAGCCTTGTTTGTTAGAGGGGTGAGGAAGCTGCCAGCTAAAGGAACATTTGGGTATTTTCTCTATGCGCTTGGTGTGCAAACAAGGTCACCACTGGACAAGCTAGCTTAAAAACATGTATAACATTAATCTGTCATTCATACCCGTCTACAGTATAATTGCTTGTTTTATTCTAGTCAGTTTAACAGGTTATAGCCCATCAGATAGACTCACAGGTTAACAAAAGGAGACAAGTACTAGAGGCAGCTAAGCAGGTCAGCAGAGACTTGATCCAAGTCCTTTGTGATTAAACCCAAAGGGGGACGAGGGAAGGAAGTTTCCTCCATGAGGGCCGGTGGGAAGCGAGCTGTTTATACCTCCTCACTGCTGCTCTCCTCTGGGGGGCCTCAGCCTCTATTGATGCCAACACAACCTGAGCTCCAGCCAAGGAACCCACACATGGGGAAATGTGCCAGGATAGAAAAGAAAAAAGAGAAAAAGTCTGTGCATCATTCTGGCTGGCACATCGTAACAGTGATATTATTCCTTACAGAAGTCACATCAGCAACTTTATGCTTTAGTTCAGTCAAGAATCATTGACCAAGTACTCATTTAAACACTGATTGCATTTGGTTATGAAACATTAAAGCTCAACCCTAGCTGACTCCTAGTTAGGTATAACCAGCACCACTGAGAAAGGGGGTTAACCCTACTCCCACACTTTAGATGCTCATGGGCAACATTTATTAGCAGCAACTTGTTCTTGGGAAGAATCCAAGTAGTTCACAGATCAATGATTTTTTTTCCAGGTGAATCGTTCAACAAGTGAGACAAGCACCAAACTTGGCACAGATACTCCTTGGGGGGTTACCTTTTAGACAAAATACGCAGGCCCCTTGAAATTCAAGATGGCTGCCATTTTTTCAAGATGGCCGCCATAATCAATACCAAAATATTACTTTTCGCAATAAATAAACACAGACTTGCCCAATATGGATGATTCTGGTAATCATACATTTTAGACCAGCAGAATCTGGTTTTTGGACTTCTGAATCACCAAGAAGCTTATTTTTACCTTATTTGGGACTTGAACTGTGGTTAACCTACATAATGCTAAAGTAGTGTAGTAGGTCTTGGGGTTAGGGTTAAATAGAAATATGTGTTGTAGATGTACATGTATCACTCTTAATAAAATGTTTTTTCATATCATTGCAGATGCCGTACTCCCTGTAAATGTTTCACTGTTTTGGGCTATAAATGGTCAAAAGAAGCTCCAAAGAGATCTTAGAGTTGTATTTTTGGATTCCTCATACTTGAGAACCTACTTTTTAACACCAAGATGAACTAAATCGGTTACTGTAGTGAGAATCTGTGGTAAAATAGGCAATTTATACGCACAAAAATGAAATCTTGAATTTCAGGTGGCCAGCGTATTTTTTCAAAAACATAACCTCTAAGGAGTATTTGTGCCAAGTTTGATGCTTGTATCACATTTTGAAAGATAGTTTCACTTATCGGCTGCACTATGTGGTCCACGCCTTTCCTATGCACTCCTTCACACTCGCTGCAGCTCAGCACACCAGCTCACCTAAGACTCTACTTGTAATTGTAAAACTACTCTACAAAATGGCAAGTTGTGATATAGAAGTGATGGAGCTGTACGTGTAACAACTGGAAATCAAGGCTAAAGTGGAATAATGACATGACAAGCCAATATGGGAATGTTTACAAGATAGAAAACCTTGCTTTTCACAGGGGGTCTTTAATGGGTCTCTACTTATGTTTCTCGAGAACCATCCATCCAAAGAACTTCATACAGGACGCTGCGCTTATTCGGCTCGCCAGCAATAGACCTACCAAGTGTGAATTACATCTGGTTAACGCTTGTTGAGAAAAGCGAAGAACAGACACACACACATACTCCATTTATTAGTGATTTAAACACACAGGCGACAGCAGGTACTAGACAGCGTCTTAGGTTGCTGATTAATATTCTTCTGGGTACTAATGACTGTTTCTGATGCTGTAATTTGGACATTTTAATTAAACAGCAGTCTCATCTACAGCTAACTTCACTCAGTTGGCCACCCACTTTAAAAAAAACAGAGAAAATCGTGGACGAAATGAGCTGGGAAAGATCCCTTCTTCAAGACTGATAAAAATCACAAGGAGCCGCTGGACTAAAACCAACCACTATGCAGCAGTGACCCATTTCAGTGGCGTCTATTTAAATGTTAACATAAAACACAAGTTGCTGATACAGTATTTTAAGTGCCGTCTCAATATCTGTTCCATTTTGGGAAGCTAGCACCAGCCAGGAAATCTCATATTTCCAGACAGAGACAAAGTCTTTATGGTGATGAAGGATGATTGTGTTGCCACCTAGCAGGTCAGTGTGGCCTCTGATATGCATCCATCAAGATAGTTCGACAAAATTCTTGGCAGGTGAGCTTAGCATATATTTTTCTGTTGAGCTTGGCTGCGTCTCCGGCCAGGTTTTCATGTTATGACAGCTGATGATGACCAAACAAAGTTAAAAGGAGAACACACAGGCACAGAAGATCAGATGGGCTAAGTGCAACGATGAGTACTCTTGAATCAAAGTGCCAGTGAGCTTTTAATAGCTTTGTGTTTAGATGTTGTCTGCCAAAGGGCCTGGAAAAGTGAGTGATGGCATAAAAACACGAGCATGTCCTGTTAGCGGCTTAACTCTGCAAACATATCTGGAAATATCCTCAAAGCCAAATCCTAAAAGTGCTTCTGCCGGGCTGTCCTCCATCTGGGAGCAATTTAGGAGAGAAATAGAGACCTTTAACTCGGAGTTGAAAACAATACGAGGCAGGCCTGCACGACAAGAACTGTAAAAGCAAAACGATCACGCACCAAACATAATCCAATATCAAAATAAATCCAAATGCTACATTGCTCAATAAAAAAAGATATAAAAGGCCTCAGCTGACTCCCACTGATTATCAATAACAGCCAGTCACCTAAAAATAATAACCATGTTTTAAAGGGATACTCCACAGATATTTCACTTCCATAAAAATGGGGGCCTAATCTCTCCTCCTACATGTCCCAAGATACATCTTTTATTATACCTCCCTGCCTCCCAAGAGCTTCCTTCTTGTAAGACCCACTTCTCCATTCTGTCATGAAAATGTTTTACTTAAAAAATGTGTTTCATCAACAAGTCAAGACAAACATGGTGTAAAAATCAAGACTATTGTTATTGTTTTACAGGCTCTGTAGTACCTGGTATGAATATCAAAGTGACATTCATGAGCAAAATTAACCCTCTGAACCCCAAAAACCTGCCAGCAGGTTTGAAAGGCATGTTATCTTTACAAAATGGCCATAATTACATCATTTATCAGAGCCAGAAACAGGAAACACAGAGAAAATCGTTGGATCTTGAACTTTCTGATGTTCCTTGAACTACTCATCTGTGACATGCTGTTTGGGGCAGTGGTGGCCTAGTGGTTTGTGAAGTGAACTTGTAACTGGTGGGTCGCCGGTTCGAGCCCCCGGACTGGCAAGAGGTTGAGATGGGAAAGTGAGAGCGACCGCTTGTCCCAGTCACCATCACTGTTGGCCCTTGAGCAAGGCCCTTAACCCCTGACTGCTCCCCAGGCGCTGCACTTTGAATAGGATGGGTCAAATGCAGAGAAGGAAGCTCCCCAAGGGGATCAATAAAGGTTAGATTATTATTATTATTTATCATAAAAATAATCTGTAACAACAAAAAGAATTGTCAGGTTTTCAACTTACTGACAGTCCTCGACTTTAACTGTGACATTTGGCTTTGTCAAGAAAAAAGACAAAATTAAGCTTCAATCTAAATCACTTTATTCTTATTCAGAAATTTGCCAAAAAGAGTTTTTTTGCACTCAATAAATCCTGTAAAAAATAAAAAATTCTGTGATTCTCAGAGCAACTGAGAAGCCATGAAGGACTCAGCTGTTTCCAACAGGCGCATGACAGAAATTCATGGACTTTTCAGCTGAACTGCAGGCAGTGTTTACACAAAGCAGACAGGAGACAACAAGAGAGACTGAGAGCGAAATAAAAACAAATTGGATCAATAAATAAATGCATTATGGCTCAAAAATGGTATACAGAGGAGCAAAGGTGTAGGAAGATACATTCAATATGGTGAAACATCCTTCTAGAGTTGTGCAGAACAGTGAAAAATGCAGAGTTTGTAGAGGTTGTAAAAATCTAAATAGCAAAATATCTATTATACATAGAGCCACCTTTTTGTTTTTACAATTTATGACATTAAAGCTTTATATACTACAGAAAAGGCATTTGGGAGTTCCCTCTACTTCTAGCCATGGTTGTTATGTTTCCATAGAGGTGCAGGATTTTATATTGTAGTGAAAAATGAACCAACAGTGAGCAGAAATGGGACAGGAGCAAAAAAAAGGCCCACAAACTGCTTGGGGTTCAGAGGGCTAACGATCGATCTTTAACTCTTGTTTTTAAATGTAAGACTCGAGAACAAGTTTATTAGTTGTACATTCAGTTAAGAACAAGCTCCTTACCGTGGACACGCTCCTCAGTCTGTACTCCATCAGTATATCTGTTAGTTTCTGCGTCACCTTCAGCACCAGCTGTGCATCGCTCTCGTTTTCTATCCGGAAAGAATCCTGAAAACACATTTATTAAGTTACTGTATGTCTGAATACAAAGACGAACAGTTAAAAAACTAGACTAAATGTGAACACTTCACCTACCAGGTATGTGAGCAGAGTATTAGGAAGGCTGCCGGACTCTGGAGCTGCTCCCATTAATCCCGGCCTGTTCATTGGTTTGTCCATCGGTCTGTCCAGTAAACCTCCCCCCATCTGGTTGCCCCGGAAAGGATCGGGGTACATTTTACTTGGGCTCTCGTCCATCAGTCCACCCCTTCCGAAGCCGTCTCTGTCGTCACCCGGACCAAATCCATTCCCTCCTCCCATTGAGCGGCGACCCATACCGTCTGGGAAAGGCCTCTCATCCATACCGGGGTCGTGGAAGTCCTGTCTGTCGGAGTAGCCTCCGAAGCCGGGTTCTCTGTAGTCACCTGCTGGGTAGTCATGAAGAGGACCACGGTGAGGAGGGAACTCGCCTGAAAACCTCGACTCAGGGAACCTGGGACCTGTGAGAAACATATTGGTTCAATTTCATACTGTAATTCAATAAGAGGAGGAGATATATGCACATTTTTAGAGAGTGAAATTCAAACAAAGACTCACCAAAGGGTGGTCCCATGAGTCCCATCCCTGGAGCTGGTGGAGGAGCAACTCTAGGAACAGCAGAACCTGGGAGGCAGTAAAACACAAGAGTGACTTAGAAAAGCGACTAAACTACTGTTATGATGTGAAGGTTTAGGCAAAATTATTGATTAATGCATTATTTTTTATTCCAAGAGCTTAAAAAGTAAAAGAAAACATGGCAGCACATGCGACAGTTTACCACCATTTAAGTATAGCAGAGTAACTTACGAAGTCCTTTGAAAGCAGGTACTTCAAAAGGCTCCTTCAGGATCACCTAAAGGCCACGAAAGAAACAGAAAAGCATGTAAACATAATGTAGTAGACGCCCCAAAATAAAATTCTGAACCTGTAAATGACCATATTATGAGCTGCTTAATGATGCTTAAGCTCCTGAACCCCAAAACTGGCCGCCGAGTTTCAAGGAATTGCCAAAATTACTCAATTTAACAGCAAAGAACTCTGAAAAAAAACTAATTTGACTGTTTATAAAAGTTGTACGTCTGACGAAATAGCCATAAAAACATTTTAAATTGTGATATTTCATTGAAATGACTTTATTCTACACGTCTCACTCAAAATCTGTACCAAAAATAAACCCTTTACAGCAGATAATGAAAAAAACAAAACAAAAAGAAAACGAAACAATCTGTGCTCCTAGTTTGTAGAGGTTGTGAAAAATATAGGTAGTAAAGTCTATATACTATGTGGGGCTGAAAATGTTGTTCATGTACATTAAGTTTTTTTCAATTTTTGTAAAAAAACAATCAAAGAAATTCCTTTTTTTCCCTGTGTCATTCTGTACAAAATATATTTCTCTCTACTCCTAGTCATGGTTGTGCTGTTTCCATAGAGGTCCAGGTTTATATACTGTAGTGAGAAATGAGCCCGAGAAATGTGACAGGAGCTAAAAACGCCCAGGAACTGCCTCCTAGATGGCATTTTATCTTTTTTTCTAGTGGTGCAACTCTCCAGCAAACACAACCCCTGAACAGATCTACATGTATAAAGTTCTTTACAAGCAAAACAAATCTAGTCAACATCAAAATCGTTTTTGACCAGAAGCACAAAATCCTAATCCTATTTTAATTCTAAAGGTTGTTTTTTTTATTACCTATCTCATGTCAGCTTGATGTAAGTCAGGGATGGGCAACTCCGGTCCTCGAGGGCCACTATCCTGCATGTTTTAGATCAGTGGTTCTCAACTGGTGGGTCGGGACCCAAAAGAGGGTCGCAAAGCCATTTTTAGAGGGTCGCAGAAGCATGTCCCCCCCAAAAAAAGTAGTCGTATAATGTCTTTTATTTTAAAGGACGTGTTTCTTATGACACAGTTTGCTTTCAATAGCAGGATATTTAGTGGTGGTGACACCAGTAGTTGCCCACTATTAACCTCTAGATGTGGCTCTGCCAGCTTAGTGGAGACATTTATGCTAAAACATGCCAAAAATAAACCAAAATCTGTCAAAATCGGCCAAAATATGCCCAAAACTCTGCAAAAGTGTCCAAATATACCAAAATGAGCAAAAAAATAAGCCAAAATTTTCCCAAGCTGTATCAAAATGCGTTGAGACTACA
>OMNN01097205.1:0-17242 GCA_900302755.1 Chromis chromis
GGTGCATTTTCCTGCGGGGGTAGGACAGTGACATTTGGGATTGCCATTTGCATGAGGGAGTGTGCTTGTTCTGGGACAATGTTTATTTGGGTGTCAAAGTCTCATCAACATGGATGTTAAAATCCAAGGTTTTCCAGCAGAACACCACATAGTACCAATATGATCAGTGTTATTCACTTCACCTGTCAGTGGTCATAATGTTGTGGCTGATCAGTGTATGCTGAAAAAGTCAGTAAGTTCAGTAATTTTGAAATGATCATATCAACATGTCTATGACGGTGACAATCAATGTCTGCAGAGAGTTTTAAAAAGGTACATTAAAAAAATAAAATTATTCTTTATAAAATAATTCAACAAAGAAGATTTTGCCAGTTTGCACAGCTAAGAACACATGAAAGGGCTCTTAGATATAATTGCACCATCCTCTCAGTAATCTGTGTTTAGAACCCGTGATCCACTTTCACTCTGTTTGCTTTGTCGACCTCCTTATATCTCAACCACCTGCCACACCGACACTAAGTTACAGGTGTGTTTTCTCACAGCTTTGGCAAATCCCCATCCACCTGGCCTTGATATCGTGTCTAAATGACACGCACACAGAGCAAACTGTGCACAGACAGACGGACAGCACATAGAGCGCGGATCATTTCCAAATAAAGATGAAAACTTTCTTTGCCTTCTTACTGGTTCTGATGTCCTGCCGTTCGTACAGGGCCGAAAACCACAGCAGCGACAATGATATTTTGCCTCAGGCTCCTTATGGTGAGGAGATGGCAGAGACAACGAGGCCTGGGACTGAAGGAGGTAAAGAGGAACAGGTGCCTCAGCCGGACATCTGGGCTGAGCTGAGGGATCTGAGAGACATGGTGGTGGGGCAAACAGTCGAGCTGAGGTACCTGACTGCAAGACTTACAGCTACCGAGAGCCTGGTGGAGGCCTTGCAAGAGCAGAATACAGGTAGACAGTGAGGAACCTTACAACAAAATAGATGTTCATTCTAAAATGTAATTCAAGGGACCTTTTCAAAAACATCAAATTTACTGATTTAGATGATTAATTGATGATTTGGGTTGGCAGAAAAAAAGATGGCAATTGAATCAGCTTAATATTGTGTGTAATTTACAATTAAATTTCTGCGTTAGTTGATTTAAAATTAAATTAAAGTTGAGGTAACTTAAGGAAATTAAAAAATAAGGATTGATAACTTCATTTTCTTCTGTTTTGGGGTCCCCTCCCCTATTTTTAACATGCCTGCTTTGACATGGCACTCAAAGTGAATAATTTTTGTGTTGAATCTTGGACTTGTAAACCTCTACAACATACTTCCACTTTTCTGTATTTATTTATTTTTTATCACTTTAGCCCAAGCTTTCGAGCTTACAGTTGCTCAGCAGAAGCTCAGCACTCTTCAGGACAGGGTGACAGTAAATGAGCTTCAAGTGATGGAACTGGAGAAACAGCAGGAAGGTAAAGGCTGAAGGTTTATGATCGATGTAAGGATTTCTTTGTATAAGGTTATTAACATGTATCCTGCAATTTCAGGACAAAATGTAATGGTGCAGGAGCTTCAAAATGCCAACAGAGGTAAATCATTTTTGTATTTTGATAGGTGGCAATTGAATCAGCCTAAAAGTGTGTGTAATTTACAGTTAAATTCCTGTGTTAGTTGATTTAAAAGTAAATCAAGTTGAGGTAACTTAAGGAAATTGGATTGATAACTTAATTTTTCTTCTGTTTGAGGTCAGGATTTCAAGTCTCCTCCACTATTTTAACATGCCTGGAAAATTTCAGACTTAAGGTGCGTTCACGCCGGACTTTTTATTGTCGCTCGTGTTGCTCCAAAAAAGTCGCTCTGTCGCTCAGCTGCAGTCTCTCGGCACAATTCGAAAGATCGCTCTGATGACGTCATTCAAGTAATTCCAGTGTCCAGCATGGACATGTATCATACACATAGATTACAGCAGCCAATCAGCGCTGAGCGACAAGCGACTGACAACCAGAGACTTGGGATTTCTCAGCTCGAGCGACAAGAGCGATTCGAGCGATATATCGCTCTGTCGCTGTCGCTCAGAGCCCCAGCGATTTTTCGCCCGAGCGATTAATCACTCAAGTCGCTCGTTTGCATTGTATGTAAACCTGTCGCTAGCGACAAAAATAGAAAGTCCGGTGTGAACGCACCTTTAAAAAGACTGGTGGACTCTGTTCCGTTCATTTTCTTTGTTGAGTCCAAACATTATTTTTTAGAGTGTACCTGAGCCTACATGTTCGCTCTTGTTACAGCCATGGAGGCCAGACTGGCTGCTGCTGAGCTCCTGGCTGAGGAACTGCAAATGGAGAATGATGGTAAATAGTGTGCCGTGCTTTGACATGGCAAGTGAATAATTTTTGTGTTGAGTCTTGGACTTGTAAACCTCTCCAACATGCTTCCACTTTTCTGTAATTTATTTATTATTATTTTTTTTATCACTTTAGCCCAAGCTTCCGAGCTTACAGCCGCTCAGCAGAAGCTCAGCACTCTTCAGGACAGGGTGACAGCAAGTGAGCTTCAAGTGATGGAACTGGAGAAACAGCAGGAAGGTAAAGGCTGAAGGCTTATGATCGATGTAAGGATTTCTTTATATATTAATATGTATAAGGTTATGAATGTGTATCCTGCAATTTCAGGACAAAATGTAACAGTGCAGGAGCTTCAAAATGCCAACAGAGGTAAATAGTTTTTGTATTTTGATAGATGTGCCGAAGTATGTTCAGTAAGTACAGAAAGCAACTAAGAGTTGATGTGTGATTGAGGTGTGATTTATTTTGTAAACTTTGCTGCAGTTAGAGAAGTGGCTTTTTCTACCTCCCTCCTGGCATCTGGTGAAGGTGCCATAGAAACCAATGTTTGTATCCAAAACCACTACGCAAATATCATTACAAACATCGGAAATCACTACAACCCAGACACAGGTAGGCAAATTATTTGAAAAACAGGTTTCAATAATTTCACTTCTACCAGTTTAACTGTTTTTGTTTGTTTGTTTGTTTTAGGTTACTTCACTGCACCAGTAAGAGGAGTGTATTACTTCAGATTTACTGGCCACGCAGCACATTCTGGTGCCTATTTGATGTTGAAACTTAAGAAGAATAATGAATTCATAATGGTTGCAGCGGACAGTGGAATTATGTCCGATACATCAGATCCTCAAGACAATGCATCCAATGGTGCCGTGTTGCAGTTGGAAGTGGGAGATGTTGTTTCTGTACAAACTTGTGGAACAGTTTGGGATGACCAGTACCACAGAACAACCTTCAGTGGCTTTATGCTCTTTCCTTTATAACTGAAAAGTTGAGAATTGCCTGCAGGCCTCAATTAATGTCAGGTTCACCAATGACTGCAAATTTGTTAAAGTGTCTTGATAACAATAAAAAGTGTGTTTGATAAAAGGTTTGTGGAGGCAAAGGGAACAAAATGAACTCAAACCATGTAATTTCAGAGCACAAAATGTAAAGATAACATTTCCCCTACACCCTGACAACCACAAAAGTACACCACCATATGAACAAAACATAAAGATGAAATAACACTAACAAGGAAAGACTTTAACTTGATATTGTGACTTAAAGGAAGCTTTTATACCGAAGGAATGATTAAACCTCTCTGGAATCTGCCTATGCGTTGAATTAACATAATTCTGATATTCTGTTCTTGATTTTATTCATATTCATGTAGGAGCAAGTGAAGAAAACCAACTAAAAGTGATTTCATACAGTATCTTATCCATGTCATTAGATCATAAACTTGTTTTAGCTAGATAGTTTTTTTTTCCCACTAACAATTTTAGGCTATGTTTTGTGTGTATAAATACACCGATCAGCCACAACATTATGACCACTGACAGGTGAAGTGAATAACATTGATCATATTGGTACTATGTGGTGTTCTGCTGGAAAACCTTGGATTTTGGCATCTGTGTTGATGAGACTTAGATACCCAAATAAACATTGTCCCAGAACAAGCACACAATGCAGCCCACCACATGGCAAAAACATCAAACAATCAGGAACATCTTGAGGAACATGACAATGGCCCAAGATGTTGATTTGACCTCCAAACTTCCTAGACCCCATTCTGATTAAGCATCAACAGGATGCAGTGGAACAAGTTTGATTGACGGAGGCAATTAAAACCAAATTAAGCAATAAAAAACACCAACACATAAAAATGGATTTTAAAAAGTGATGTAAATGTCACTTATTGTGTAAATTTGGAGGTGTAAATTAAAATAGTCATCCAGTTCAATTCCTTTATATTCCTGCCCCCTCACTGCCTGCTGCTTCCAGACGTGGCATTCAGAATGAGCAGCGGCCTCAAAGTTCACCAGGTTTATTTACTTTCTACAGCTGCTTCACTATCTCTAATCTGTCTCAGCCACAAGCAAAGTACAACAAAAGTTCTGCTGTTGGCTGCAAGAGTGAACACAAGAGTCTGGTCAAGTTTGGTCAAATGAACCATCACACTATGGGGACATGTCAGAATTTCATAAATTGCTGAAATGGGCCACAATATAAGCCCCTTTAAAGAAGTCACTAATTCTGCAGCCTTATTTCCTCTGGCAGGTCTTTCCGAAGCTGAGGGGCCCTGATGGCAAAAGCACGGCCACCTTTAGATTTAAGCCTCAGCCTTGCAACAGCCAGAAGGGCCCCTGAGGATCGAAGGCTGCAAACTGGCTCAAATGGCTTCAGCATTTCTGTTATGTAGCTTGGGGGGAGACACAGATGTGCTTTAAAAGTGATGAGTAAAATCTGAAAATCAGTCCTGAAACGAACAGGGAGTCAGCAGAAAGAAGCCAGGGAGGGAGTTATAACAGTCGAGCCATGAGAAAATAAGTATGTGAATGACTTTTTCCATGTATGTTACAAAACAGAACATTAATATGTGTTATAAAGCAGAAAACATGCCAAACAGAAAATATAACCAATATCCTTCAAAAAAACAAAAAACAAAACATTAACTATACAAATGCTTTGGATATTCTTTTTTATAGTATTTTAATTTTAATTTTATTTTTAACTCAGTAGCAATAATAGTAATGATGCCTTTAAAGCATGAAGGTTTGAAAAACATTTTGTGTATGTTATTTTCTCCACGGGGCAGGAATAATACTATATTCACCTGATTGCTTTATTTTTTGTGTGTAAAAGTTACAGGGGGGGGGAGTCTGCAAACTAGTGGTATATTAGGAGGGAAGTGAAAAGAAATGGGGAGACTGTTGAAAAGTTTAAATGGAGATAAATAACAATCATGAGCATAAGACAGGAACCAACAGATGTCGAAATGTTGAAGAAAGAAGGACCAATGGGGAAATAAAGTACAGAAGAATACAATCTAAAGAGCTGCATTGAAAGGATAGTGGTCCACACTTTATATTACATGAGAGAGTTTTTCCAGTAACCTTAAAAGCTGTGTATATAAAATTAGAACCAGTGGATGACGTTAAAGCATGTCAGACCAACACAAACAGGCAACCAGAATGGTTGTGTACACAAGAGCCAACAGAAAATAATTCAGCCACATCCATTAGCAAATAGCATTCTTCTTCTCAGCTCATGTCTGTTCTTTTCCATTAGTGCCTGTTTCCACGGTCCATTGGACAGAAGTAACCCCCCATGTGGAAACAGATACGCAAAGACCGGAACAGACAGGAGAAGAAGAAGCAGATGAGAGCCTCAAAACAGCAACAATAGAGACTCTCACCCTGACTTGAAATGAAATGAGTGCGCATAAAGTAAGTAATTCACATAAACAAAATACACTCTGGGTATGTTTGTAAAATGTGCAGAGGTCCAGAAGTTTCAATGGGAGGGACTCACATGCACTGTCATGCATGTGTGGCCAGATCAGCTACCAAAACGTAGCAATGCAAAACTCAGATTACAACACACACAGAGGGAGTCTGACTTCATACTCTGCTAAGGACGCCATCACTCCACTACATTTTTACATAGCAGATAGTTGTGTGCTGCTGTATTAATGCTGTAGTTTTGTTCAGAATCTTGCACATTGCAATTTGTGCAAATTAGTGTCTGTGTCAGTATGTAATGTGTGTCATGGACATTTAATCAGCTTTTACTTTCTTTAGACTGACAACTTTCCGAAGGTTTGTTGAAGGTTGGAGGTTCTGGGTGAACATTGAATGATCAAAGAAAAATGTTCGCTCCCTGAAGAAGGTTGTTGTGGTCGAGTCGTCCAGGCTCACAGAACCGTGTTACAAACACATCAAACGCAATCAAGGAAAAAACTAACAAGAGACAGATTGAACTCTGTCTCACCTTTCGATCAATCATTCAACAGATTTGAAATCCCTGTCCAATCAATTATCCAACGACAACTATACACCTGCTTTAGGTTATATATATTTATTGACTCTGGTGAAGACACAGTGGAATCTTAGTCTGTTTGCACAATTAAAGGCTGTTTCAGCTGCATTTTGCTGGAAGATGGACAAAAAACCCTGTTTCTAGACAGATTTAACTATCAAAGATATACTGTATATACAATATTCCAGCGTCAATCAGATATTCTTTGACCTGCTTCTAGATTTCTCTCTCCATCTGGCCCAGTAGCATAATCTTTTCCTCATTATTGATGACAGCAGCAATGTAAGTTGGTTTTAAACTGGAGTCCTATAGGATAACCTACAAATTTAATAACCGTTTTAACTGCATTTCATTATTTTCAGGTGTGCTATATGTGTGTTCTACCTTACAATGTTAGAAACACCTCAAATTCATGCACGCCAGTGTCCTTCAATCCACTTATAGACACAGAACAATCTTTAATTCTGTGGCTCTCCAGAATTAAACGTGCAAAATGAAATCCAATTCTAATATAAGGAATATAGAAGCATTCTTAATTATCAAATTCAGTTGATTATTATCCTCTCCGCAGGTGCAGGTGATGCATTTTTATGTAATTTAACATCACAACCATAAAGAAAGGTTGCGATAATTGTCAGCTTCGGGCTTGACAGTTTTCTTCAGAACCCACAATGACACGTGTGCTGGAGTTAGTGGATGGATATTATCACTCGTTCTGTATCAGTGCCAGAGGAGGGCAGTAGAGGACTGCAAAAAAGACCAGCTCAGCTTCTCACACTTTCAACAACAGTCATGCAAACATCATATTTTAAGTCATATAAGTAATCTTACTGTTTATTTATATATTTCATTGTTAATTTTCCTATGGCAAAAAATGCAATCAGTGACCTTATTATGAAATAAAATACAGATGGAAGCAATCCAAAATGTAAAGAATAGCTATTGAGAAGCTGAGTTGGATAAACACAATCACATTATCTAATAGAAGACATTTTCTTTAGGTATTACACGTTCAGGTGTTGTGGCTCACATTGGAATGACCAGCAACATAATCCTGAAACACAGAAAGCTCTGTCCACTCCCTGCCTCCCTCTCAATCAGGGCTATAGTACCTTAACTGATAGGATTTAGATGCCATCCAGTTGTTGTGTAACACTCCAGCAGTCGTGTCCAGCAACACTGCTGCACGCTATCATTAACTGGTTTTCCTGAGATGAAAAAAAACAAAAAAAAAACAGGCTCCATCCACAGAGCAGTGCAGGTCTGCATAATGATGCGCCGCTGACAAGAGGCTGCAGTTTGGTTCATGCTGTGATGTGTTCCTGAATCTGAAAAATGTTAATTCAGTTCCGACTCTGCTGCTCTTCAGTACTTTGTCAGAAAGTTTGACTATACAGGACAGTTGGTGTATTTTGCTGTAAGCGACCCAGCAGCCACCATCGCAGGTGTCCACTCTGCAGGGGCTTGCTCTGGTTTTCATTATTTTAGCTGCTCTGTGGTTCCTACAGAATGACTGATTGGCTCTTCCTGTCCTACATTAAGTTTCTGCTCGTGACGGCGCAAAAGCTTTCAGGTGCTCACTTTGGTTGGACGTGTTGGCAGGCGGTGTCCCCAGATACTCGTTCACTGCACACAATGAGCTGTTCATTGAACTGCAGTTTCAATGGAATATATATATATAACACAGTAGCGTTCAGCTATACTAATGATATCTCGTGACAGTTACTGTGTGGAAACAGCACATAACATGCAAATATATAACACTGTGAGTAAACATTAACATTATCAGAGTTTTAGTTACATTTTCTCCACCCAACGTTCTTGCTTCTTCGTAGACTTCTTGGTTTACCTATATTTATCCATCCTATCAATATATTCTCTTACTGCAATAAAATGAATGAATGGTCCATTGTATGTGCTGCTTTATGGGGACATATTTTCTGTTCTCACAGGAGCTTACCTGCCCTCTCAGCAGTCAAGGCAGTATTTACATTCTTTACATCAGTAAAAGTACTACATTCTAAAAAAAAAAAATGTTTCGGCTCAATTAAATTATTTTTTTGCATCAGTCTTTTTGAGTTAAGACACCGTCTAATAAAATTATATTCAACCAACAAACTATGCTGAGTTAGGGGAATTAGCTTTTCATCCACAATTAAAGGTATTTTTAATTTCCAGTCTTAACCATCTCAGATTTTCCAGGCTCGTGAGGACAGAGGATTGGATCTGAAATCCTAAACCCAAGGTAAAGAGAAATTAGGTTATTGAACCAGTTTTATTAAGTTAACTCAACTTGAATTTAGTTTTAGATCAATGAATGCAGAAATGTGAATTTAATTTAAACAAAATATTAAGTTGATGCAATCACCTACCTTATTATGTCAGGCCCAGCCCCTCGGAATAATGTTTGCAGCTTTAAAGACTTATCTAAATCAGTAATCAGTTCCTAAAAGATAAATGTGGCCATACCGCCTTGTGGATGCCTGATCCTGTCAGATCTCAGAAGCTAAGCGAGGTAGGGCCTGGTCAGTACCTTGATGGGAGACCGTGAGGGAACACCAGGAAGCCTGGATGAATGCAGTGTGAGAGTGAGAGGTTGGTGGTGGTCGGAGGGGCTGATGGTGCAGATTGGCAGCCTCGCTTCCGTCAGTCTACCCCAGGGCAGCTGTGGCTACATACGTAGCTTACCACCATTGAGCATGGAGTGAATGAATAATGCAATGTAAAGCGTCTATGAGTGTCTAGAAAAGCGCGATATAAAACCAATGCATTATTATTATTATTAAATGCAGTGAAGAAATATGATGAAGTGGAGTAGAAACTAGCATGAGTAAGGTACAGCAATTGAGTAAATGTACTTAACAAATTCTGCCCAGCCTCTATGAAAACTTTTAATGGGGTGAGGTTAGAGAAAGGTTTTCAATGAGGCATGTCATGGTTATGCTAAGCCTTCAGTCGATATGATTCCCCACAGTCGAAAGAAACCCATGTATGAATGTATATTACCATGTATAGACTTCTTATTTTTTCATTATTTTAAGCCATGTGACCAAATTTGCTTTTTTTCACATCTATTGTCTGTCTGTTAATTCGAAGTCAGTATTGATTTGGCTGCATGCTGTCGTTTAAGGATTAATGCCAATAACCTTTTTGTTTTACAGGCAAACAAATTCAAAGTACCCAACTCATCAATGCACCGACATGAATTATTCGTACATTATTCCTTGTAATTAAATTCCATTGTTTTTCTTTTCATTATAAAACTCTGAGCTACACACATTGTGCATTGTAAGTCGCATCTGTCATGACTAACTTATCCCCTTGACCGAAGGCCAGAGGACAGCCGCCTCCTCCAAGGCCTCTCTTCACTTTGCTAACATCAGGTGGCGTGGCTCGGTTCCCTGCTCGTCTCCTCAGCCCTTCATGCAGATGGATAGCCACTAATTTCGCCATGAAGGTCACTGCTTTTTAAACCCATCCCCTGCACTAATGTAAAAAACTCGAGCAGCATAACAGTTTTGCCTGCATACCGCATTGCTATGCTCGAGCTTGTGATCAGTGCCAATAGGTCACAGCAGATAATTAAAGAGAGAATCTGAGGGAAATTCAATACACTCTATTACACAACTGAGGGAGTCTTAGGCTCGGGGGAGACCTTGGTATTCATAGACTGGATGTAAAGCTTTTTAAAAGCACTGAGTAGCTTCTAAGCCGTGCTGAAAACACAAGTCGTAAACAGAATAACCGTCGACTCCAGTGGTGTCACGTTACAGATCTGTAAAATGTTGAGAAGAAACAAATGCTTTCACAGAACTGCTGAGATATTTTTCTCAGCACATATTTTGGCTTGTCATAACAGGAGAAGTGGCTAATGACATAATGGCTGCATTATGTTTGAACCCACCTTCTGAATGATATGATGACTTTAAAATCAGGTGCTGTCTACGTAGTTCCAGCGTTCTGCGTCCTCCTCCGGCGCTCTGTCATGATTTACTGTTACAGCTGACGGAACTGAGCCATCCTCAACAAAATCATGTTTCATTTATCTTATCTTCACATCCAATTACTTGAGGATGGAGTCGGATGTGATAAGGTGAAAAAGATTTCAGGAGATGTTACGATGCGTTAATATTAAAAGTAATACAGCATGAAATAAGGTGACGCAGTGGTGCAGTAGACGCAAGAAGGTTGTGGGTTCGAACCTGCTGGAGCCTTTCTGTGTGGAGTCGGCATGTTCCACTAAAGACATGCATGGCAGGTTAAATGGTGATTCTGACTTGGCTTTAGTTGTGAGTGCATGGTTGTCTGTCTCTTTGTGTTGACTGATGATCTGTCCAGGGTGTATCCTGCCTCTTGCCTCCGGTTTTCTGGGATAGACTTCAGCCTCTCTCTACACAGAAAACAGGTACAGCCAATGGACAGACTGATGCAACACCCTTGCAGGATGACTTATTTTACCATCTTAAAAGCTGTTAACACTCAACCGCAAGCCCCAAGTTCCTGCTAGAAACTGTGAAGTTCATTACACCCCGCCGTGCAATGCTGAAAACAGTGAATCTTGAAGATGGAGTGAAGAAAAGACCAGGGAGTGAATGAAATTAAAAGGTTAATGGGACTTTTATGGAAATCTTCTGAATGGATAATTAGACTTGAGGGTAGCTGGAGTTCCCAAAATGGAATGATCTCATGCTGCTGCGATCCAGTAACACATTTTATGGCTTTGCTGTTTGAATATCTTGCTCAAAACCTAGCAAATTGTGACCTGAGAACGTCCAAAGAGACTCTAGAAAAATGGCGGAATCAGGCATATCAGCAAGTGTCTTAAAGCGAGGAATTATGACAAGAACAAGGGGCAATTGCCATCACTGTAGATGGCTGAGGTGGATGGATGGGTCAACAAAACATCTGACTCCCCACCAACAGGGGGAGCCTTATATTTGCTACCTGGCAGCCTGTCCTGGGCGCACCTTACCTCTTACTATCAACTCAGATAAAGTATGACTCGGTCCTCCTCAGGATAAAACAAATACAGCTTTAAGGATGAATGGGAAATATGAAATTCCTAAGAGCTCTTCATCCTTTTATGCTTTCAAGTATCCATTTCTAAAGTCTAGAGTGTGCTCAAGAGATAACTGGACATCTAACAATGTAAAATGGCATCTGGTATCTACACGCTTGTGCACTTCAAGACCGTTTACGTGCAAAGCAGCAGAAATTGAAGTATTTTGTGTGTATTAATGAGTCCCCTTTGACTCTGCTCATGTTTTTATCTCAGTTTGATTGAGATTGTTAGTGGCGTCTCACAGTCAATTTGTTCAGTTTTGCTCCAGTAAGATCAAGGTTGTCTCTTCTCAATTCTATGTCCTGTGTCTTACTTTAAAAAAAAATCTGTTGCTCACTCTACATCAACCTGTATATCCTTTCTGCTGTGCTCTTCCTCATCGTGGCAGAATAACAACTAAACTACTGATATTAGGTATATATATATTCACTATATGCTTCCAAGAGATTTGAAGCATGGTGCATCAACATGACACACATTGCTAGAAGTCTCTCCTGTCCACTAGCTTCACTTTGTCACACCAGGTTGGAACAATGAAGGCGTTGCTTCTGCTAAAACTTTGGACTGAGTAGAAATGAACGGGCGCACCCTTCCTCCCTCCCGTATTCCCTCTGCTTGTGTGGGCAAGAGTTGAATTCAGTCTGACCTGTAGTGGAATGTGACAGCAGAGGGCTGCCAGAGCCCAGTCTGACAAGTCTGCCAAATGATTCCTCTCACCGTGGAAAGCTTGAACCAGCTCCTTCTGCAGATCCATTCCTGAACTGCACTGCCATGCATCAACTAGGAGCCAAGAGTCTTGACAGCATCACTTCTCCACAGTGCAGCGACTGTGGGAACAGTTGTACTTGCACATGCAATTACATGTGCACACAGTTTAACAGAGGACTCCACAGGTCAGTTCCTCCACACAGGCTACTGGTTTTGCATTTTCACGTACTGTGGTGCTCAGAGTTTGTGAGGTTGACATCTGTCTGCCAAAGGGCCTCAGACAGAAAGCGATGGTAAATGTTTGAGCAGTTGTCGAAACGTTACTTCTATTTGCGGAGGATTCTTTTGTAATTAATCTAAAACAGTTATATACTTCCCTCCATATGTTAGCCTTAACAGTTAAAAGTCTTAATCTGTCTCAGTCTCCTTTATTGCTTTGCCTGTTTTCCTGCATCCCCCCACCCCTGGGAAAACTCAAAACTCATTATCAGAATTATATCAGTGGTTTTGTTGTCGGTTCCATCCCAGTGTTCATCACATAATGTGAGGATTATGGCTCATTTTTTTATGAAAAGCACCCAGGATTAAAGTAAAACATATCCTGTCTCATATATTAATTGTACATTTTGTGCTTGTAGTTGAAACACAGCATGGAAATACAATCTAATAGTTGGGATTACACTGTAGGTTCTCAAACATTAAGCAGTGGGATGCCCAGAGGAGACAGAAAACTTGTGAAAATTGAAATATTTCACTGTGCTGCCGATCAAGATCAAGTCAGGTTGGGATGTATTAATTGAATACAGTAAATGTGGACTTTTGAAAAAGCAGTAACTTCAAATTTAACAGTTCTATTAAAAATGCTATTTGTAGAGGATGCATATTATGCTAGCCTTAATCAAACTGCTCTAACAATTAGGTCCCAGGTCACATTGGATCTACTGGACAAACTGTTGAAAATGACCCCTCCTGCTGCTGCGTTTGCTGCAGGGAGCAGGTGCTCTCCTGGTGGCCACCGAGCCACACCAGTTAATTAACACCACTCAAGTGTGTCAAGAGGTGGGAAGAAAAATTGCTGCTCTTAGTGGTGTCACACCCTGGCCTGCAAGGCGTGACAAAGGGGGGATGCAGAGGGAATAACAATGAATTCATTTTAAACTAACATGATAATAACTTATGAGAACTTTTAACAATATATACAGAGACAAACATAATAACCCATTACAAGAAAACACATTGGCAATTGGGTTTATGCATGTAATCTTGAATAGGAAGCACATTTGTTGGCAGAATAATAAACAATCAAGCAATAGAGCCATTATAGGGATAAAGATACAGGAAAAAGATAGCTGATGGTTCTAAAACGTTTTCCAAAGGTGCAATATGATTTTGGATATAAATGTAGCATCAATATAAGATATAATGAGGTAATGGCTTTCTTAGCGGAGAAAGAAGTCCCTCTAATTGTGTTGTAATCTGAGTTTCTCTGTTGAGTTCCTCCCTTTGAAGCTGTCGGCCCTTACTATGCCTATAAACAGACTGAGATCGTCCCACACCACACTGGAAAGCAAAAGTGCAGTTCAGCATTCAGCTGGAACTAAGTATTTTATTTAAGTTATTTACCTCATGTATGTGCACTTGTTTAATTTCAGCTCAGTATGAGAGTCTCTACTGCTGTTTTGAAGCGTTCCTTTCCTCTGCTACTCCTTCTTCGCTTATGTTTGTTCTATTCCGGTTGTTGTGTTTCTGTTTCTACTTACTGTACTCTACTTATCACAGAAACAGACAAACATGGAGTGGAACAGAGATGAAAAGATAGGAGATGTAACGTTACTTGAGTTGAAAGCAACTCTCTACTGTCTCTATTTATTTTTTAATTACTTGGCTTTTGTGTACAGGTTGTAATGAAAGTGAAGGACAGGGAGAGGTGTGGCCAGTGTGCCTAATTGTTTTGTCTGAGATGCTGGTGCTCTAGCGACATTCGGTGGTTCTGATAAATGCACAGACAACCTTAAAGGCATCCATCAAAAGGATCTGCAAACAACCCGGAATTTGGCACGGCGGACTGTCCACACCGCAAGCACACCGACTGCACACCTGCAAGATAAATAAATGGTGCTCAAAAGAAATGCTTGTTTAGAAGAGAGACTATGAGATAATTCATCATTAAAAGAGTTGTGATTGAAGTAGTCACTGCCGGACTTTGGAGGAGCTTTGATTTGTGTATGCTTTAAATTGACAGAGCCCAAACCCAGTGGGAAGCTCTAAAATCTCCAGAAATCCTGTGCTATGTCCGCCTGATGTGTTCGACACACCTCAGGAATAATCTCTGACATTGTGCTACATCCCAGTCTGTAAGTACCTGCTATATCCTGTAAAAATTGTGACTGCATACATGCACATGGAAAGCATCAATTGGCCCTTTAGCTTTAAGTTGTAATTTTGAAGTAAGGGGGCACCATCATTTGTTGTCTTACGCAAGAGCCTAAGCTCTTGTCTTGCAATGTCATTTTCCACCAACAGTTGACTTTGATCGCTAATTTAACAGTATCTGAAAATTTTTTGCATCAGGTGACTTCATTTCTCTGGTGTGCTTCCCGGAAAACAATTTGTGTATATGTAATCCCCTGCCAGAAAATCTGTTCAGAGAGCAGACCAGGACCGAGTTTGTGGTGTGATTGACATGACGTGGTTTGCATTTCTGATGAACAGCAGTGACCATTCCAAGAGAAAACATGCTTAAGAACATCAGAGAGATGGAATAAATGCAGTCACCAGTTGGTGTCTGCAAGCTGTCATGTTAGTCGGAGTTACTAAGGAGCTCGGGCTCCTTTTCAATGACACTAAAATAATTACACGCTCAGCCCACGCAGCCACGAGACTCTAAATAATCCGTCTCAGTACTAATTCATGGTACCACAGTTAGCCAACAAAGTCATTCAGATTCTTTAATATTTTTCTACAAAAATATTTTACATTAGAAAACACAGCTTGAAATATACACAGTCCACTTGGTTTGCAGTAACCATGGAACATCTCAACTCAAATATATCTGTGTCTATATTTAAATTGTAGGTAAATATATCAGCAACAATAAATCCGGTTGCCATCTTGTGAGGTCTGCGAAGGACGCCACCAGTGGGAGCTTGAATCGACGTAGGAAATGCTCTGCGAGATGTTCAAAGCAATATGGACTCACAATCTATCCATATTTATTACAAAAAAATACCACAAACCAATACTACCTCTGATAATGGCAGGGAATGCTTCTGGTGAAAATGATGAATTCGTGTAGATACATGTGCATCATTTCCTCAAAGAGCGAATAGGTAAAGGATATAAGCGAGGATAATGGTGTTAAGCAACTGTGAGTCTCGGATTTTTAGCTTTCTGTCTTACAGGACTAACATTCATTTGTCTTACTTCCTGTATCCCAGAGTGCCCTTTTCTTCGTGTATCTGCACTGGGTGGGATTCACCGATCTTCCTGTTTACAACCCTGAATGCCATTCATCTACCTGTCGACATCCAGCACACCAATTCATGTGTCTTCCTGTCAAGATCCCTTGAGGCCATTCACCTGTAAACTTAACTATCTATCTACACTACATCTCAGGGTATTTTTCACCTGTCTGCCCAGGTACGTGCCAGAGTGTCAATCAACTGTCTACCTACAGTATCTACGTATATCCCAGGAGGCCATTATTTGCCCTGGCTTCGTTTTCCTAGCAGTAAAAATCCTGCCTCTTTCTCTGGAATTGGTGGATCCAAGCACCAACCATGGATTTAACCATAAATAAAACCAACCTGAACCTAAACACGACCATTTGATTGGTAGAGAATAATAGGAGGCAGCCTGACATGAAGGTTTGCTTGCCAAGCACTATTTAAAACAATAGTTTGACATTTTGGGAAATGCGCTTCTTCATCCTCTTGCTGAGAGTTAGATGAGGAGATTGATGGTCGTATATTTCTGGCTCTGTGTAAAGGTCACAAAATCTGAGTAATGGCACACAGAAATGTGCCGTTTCTACACGTTTACAGGCTTTATATGGATTAAAGGAACCAGAAAAAGTGATCAGACGAGTAGAGTGATTTTGAGGTTGATGGCAGGTTGGCATTGTTATTTTGACTGGTTAGCTGCTTCCCTCCTTTTTCCAGTCAAAGCTAAGCTAAGCCAAATATTTACTGGGCAGATGGGAGACTAGTATCGGTTTTGTCATGTAACTCCCTGCAAAACAACACATTCCCCAAAATGTCTATCATTACTATTCTCTTAAAGTGTAATTTTCAGAATGTTCTACACTTTTTTTAATCTCCTTACATCCAAAGATGCCATTCATTATTGCTGTAAACTTCTTGTACATGAAAAATTCCTTTGAGTACTGCTCTATGTCATGTCAACATATTTCTTGAGTCCTATTCATTTAGCCCTCCTAGCAAAAGATGAGGCAGTTTAGCCATTCAAAAAAAGAAGCGGTATAACTTGTGGATCTGTGTAACTCAACTTGTAAAGCACGACACTATCTTCGTCAGTGGACTGATGCCTACCAGGTGTAGTTTGATAATAGGATTATGGTATGTACTACCCATACTGCAAGGCGCTTTAAATGACCATCAAATGGTATGTGAAATAAATAACAGCAAAATAATAGCAGAAAACATACCAATTGATATTTATATGAACAAAATTTTTCCCATTTGTGTTTTGGCTGAGTGTCCACTGGCCCTCCATGAATGAGTCTCTCTTCTGCACCCAGCTTGAGGATTTTGACCCGTGCTTTAGCATCATAGCAGTTCAGAGCGGAGGGCCAGCGAGAGTGTCCAGAGAGGCGGCAGCAGCCAGAGGGGGGATGGAGAGAGGCGGACACCTAAAGGCGAGGCGGTGTCCGAGGTGCAGGAGCACACCTCGTATCCATTCTCCGCATGGTCTGGGTGACGGTGCACGTTGACTCTCGTCTCTGTGTTTTTGGGCTCTGCGTCTGGAGAGTCCGACTGCATCTCAGTGCACAGCAGCCAGTCCTTAGCGATGAGGCGGGGGAATCCTGCCTCTACCTCCATGTCGCTGCCCGGCACTCGCCAGTACTCCTTCCCCTTGAAGAAATAGGACGAA
>OMNN01097207.1:21281-31450 GCA_900302755.1 Chromis chromis
TGTGCTTCCATGTGCAGAAGTGGAAAATGTGAGGAGGGGAGAGCACATCTCCCCATCCTTCTATGTGCACATAGAAAGCCTTAAGCAGGGAGATGTTGTGACTTTTTCTGCTCGCCATAGGCCAGTGATAGCAGGCAGCTAAGTCAAACATGTAGTCAAAATATCTCTTGCAGATCATCTACTGGAGTCTTCAAAAAGGTTTCAAAAAAGAGTCTTCATACAGTTTTCAGAGTCTGATGCGAATAATGTTTATTCAATACACGAATGCACGAACAAACATGAGCACAACCTCGAGATTTGTACTACCGAACAAAGGGTTGCAAAGATTTTTATACTTCCAAGAAAACTGTTCTTTGTCTGTGAAGCCACAACCCATCTCTTCTTAAAACCAATCACAATGTCTCAATGCTCACTTTGTTTGCATTATTCATGCCTGGGTCATGAGCTAATCGTATTAAAAGTTGAATTACCTCCCTTTTCTTAGAAGTCATCTCCCTTTTCTTAGAAGTCTCCTCCCTCCTTGTTTATGCTGAGCCGACATATTATTCTGCTGACTACACAGTTTTCCAACGGTGCCATGTCCACCGCTTTTACAACTTTTTGGCTCCAACTTGAATCTGGCCTTATCTTATGCCCGCTGTTGTACCTTATACGTATACGCAAAGAGAACTTCCTGTTTCAGGCCCTGAGAGCAAAGGCGCATGCGCAAGAGAGCGCCTCCCCTGTCAGGTCTGGCCATAACACAGAAATGTGACTTGGACTGCAGCTTACATGGAGTTACAGTTTATACATGTTATGCAATTCTATCCTTCATATAGAGCTTTTTGGCCTAATTTAAACATATTTATTTAGAACTAATTAAAGACCCTCTTTTCCTAGTTTTAGCATTTGTTCAATTTAAAATACCACAACAAAAATGGCTGATAAGGCTTCTTAAATGTTTGATCCATAAACACAGGTTGAATATTCACAGTAGTTTTTCATATTTTGAAGTTGTAGATGAGTTCATATCTTCTATGCCAGCTGTGGCTGTTGAAAGATTTTTGATATAACTGCAAATGTGTTATCATCCGCTGTCCATCCATCAGCCACAGAGATGAAAGAAAGCCAAACTTCACATTTGAATTTCCCAACCGCTGATGATGAGTTTCCTGTTTGGACAGAGTTTCATCTGATCTATTATATAATAACACAAACATACAATCTGATTCCTGTTCAACTGTTGCACTCGACATCCTTCGACATGACCCCTCGCTGCCTTTTACAGAGCAGGACGCAGATAATCCTCCTTAATGTTGGCTTTTATCATGAAAAGAGGAGTTTTGCATAAATGATACGCTCCGACTGGTGTTTCATTCATGTGTCCGTCGGCTTCCCTGTTTTCTTAGAGTCATGCACGTCGCAGTGCAAACACACAGAGGATTAATTGAAAATCCTGCTGCTTTGTGATTGACATGTATTAACTGAGAGTGACGCACAGACAGCAGGAAGCAGCAGAAAGGTTAAATTCTACATTTACATGTGAAGTACTGAGCTGAAGGTCTAATTCTGACCCGTCATAACAGCTGATAATATTTTATAGTGTTATTAAAGTCAATAATGAGCCTGTCTCTCAGCACTGCAGCCTCATTTGTTCCTAATGAAAACACAAGATAGAAGATTCAACATAGATTAGAAACCATTTGTTCATATATACAGTAAAGTACGGTAGATTAGCTGCAGTATCTGGTCGTGCCACAAGGTGCAAGTTTAGCTAGTAAAGGAGCACCGTGATAAAGACTTCTATGAGGCTTAATGAGTTCAGGCCAGGAAACAGGTGTTAATCTAAGCTCAGATAAACTAGAGCAGTTCTCTTACAAACTACTAAAACATCGGATCTTCTAAAAATGCCCCAGTCCGAATCTTATGGGTTGGGATCTAGACATCAATACTTTAAATTGGTCACTAAACTCATTAAAACACATTAAAACCAGGTGCATGCACATGATACTAGCACACAGAACAGACCTAAACCAGGAAAGAACCAGATCTGATGGTGGGAGGTGGAGCAGAAGCAGCTGATCCAGTTCTCCTGGAATAGGACTTTTTCAGTGTTTAGTTACGGCACCAAAACTAGCATCACGATTTGGGTTAAAACACATCCTGTCACTATGTTTACATATTTCAAAGCCTTCTTTTGTACATTCCTATGGTGACAACTCCACTGGAGAATTCAGACGTTATTGGAGTTTCTCTCTGTCTATAAAGTGAACGATAACACATCGACTGATAACGTCAGATCAAGTGGAGAATCTTATCTGCCTCGGCTCTACTTTGGGTTTCATGCTATCAGGTCAAACTGAACATAGAAAACATTATACCTGCATCAGTGTTATCAGTGTCCCTTTGCTATCACTGTGTAACCATGCTATTATTAGCAACACAAGAAAGAAAAGACAAAACCTCCATCACATCCTCCATATCAACAACCTTTTAGCAGCCAGCACAACTGTCCAGCCTGTCAATCAAAGTTTAGAGGCCCAAAAACTTTCAACCAGTTAAAACTTTTCGAGGTGAATCATCTCTGCTTCTAGAAATGATTCTTATCTTATAATGCTTGAAACTAGTTTGTATTCCTGATGAGCCTTTTGGAGACTTGACTTTTGAGAAAATGACTTTATTGTTTACACAGTGAAAAGGTAGAGTTACCTAAACTGTTGAGCTTTAAAACCTCCCAGTGTCCCACCTGTGGACCATCTCCGGCCTCCAGCAGACTCTTACTGTTTCCCATTAGGTCGGCTGTGGCCTCCAAAGGCCAGTTCTCTTTAGCTCCCCTTTCACTCCTCACACACCAAATACCGTGGCGTCGGACGGAGGGAAAGCCGCTAGGCGCCGAGTTGCAATTAGACGCTCCATTATATAAAGGCATATTCAGATAACAGGGGCACCAATGAGGTCAGTACGTGCCTTTTGTTGGGGGATTAATGGGATTTTTAATAAAACAAAAAAATGCCTCCTTCCTTATTGTAATGACCTAATGAGTGTGCCGGCGGCGCCGGGCCATGTTGGTGGGAAAGTCCCGCGGTCGTACCCGTCTCTCGGTGCCCCCCTCCGCTCCATCGCTCTGTCCTTTCCCTGCACCTGCAGCCCCCCCAGTGCCGCCCCGTGCTTTCCGGACCCCCTCCTCCAGTGTTTGTATTCAAAGCTAGGAACCAAACGAGTGTTTAATTACCATAAAATGCTATCGGCATTTAGCCCTCTGACACAGTGAATGGCAACATAGAGCTCATTGAGGTTATCAACAAGGGGACCACTGGTCAATTGGGTCATTGATTTGGATTGTTTGACAGACCCGGAGCCAAGGCCGCAGGAGCAAGCAAAGTTCAAAAATCCCCCTCAGTTGAATTGAGAAGTTTGTCACAGAATCTGTTGGAAGGGGCTGTCAGGAGTGATTAGGGGGCATGAAAGGGCTCAGCGATCAAACGGGGCCTGTCCCAACGCTGCGCATTTAATTAGAATTTGCATGTCTTTGTTCCTGACCCTTCAGCAGGCATGATCTGATTACAAGGGTGAACAGTTACCACCAGGAGAAAGGGGAACTTGCAATGTGCGGCCGCGCTTATTTGTCTAACAAAACGTAGATTCTAAGAATGAACCCAGATCGGGAGCTTGGCGGCGTCTCGGCGTCGCTCTGCAGGACCGACGAGTGGAAACCAAACATCTGTCGGAGCGTTCAGGTGGAGGTGCTGCGTCTCCTCGTTCTGCTGCTGCGTTTGTGTCTCCCAGTGAATTGTGGGAGTTTGGGGGGTGCGGAGGGGGACTGGGGCGCTCGCTGGCTCATTAATTGGGAGGCGCAGCGCCCTTTGACCCCAATGATGCAGGGTGACAGGGCAGACGGTGAGAGGCGATTGGCCAGCAGCTTAGCGGTTGAACGTGCCACCAGTGGTGTTCCAGAGTGGAAAAGGGCAGCGAGGAACAAAACACTTCTCTCTTCTTTCTTCTTCTCTTCCCCCTCTCTCCCTCTCTCCCTCCTTTCTTTGTTCCTCTTTTCCATTTCATTCCTCTTTTTGATGTTTTTCTTCTCTTTCCTGGTTTTCCTTTTGTTTATTTCTCACCCAAATGATGGAAACTGAATTATAGTGTTATGTAATTTAAATGAAAATGAAAACATGGACTATATGACTGTCCCCTTTTCTCGTTAAAGAATAATAGACTAATTATTTGAACTGATCCAAATATATTTAATTACAGATGTATGATTTTTTCCCCTAAATAAATATCAGTTGAGGCATTTTTATTTGTAGCTGATTTTTAAGGGGATTATTTTTAATTTCCTCAGCAAATCCCACCACAGGAAATATAACAAAAAAGTGCTTTTAAATTCAATTTAATTCTTTTATTATTATTATTTTTAAAACCACATGATATACTTCTATGTTAAACAGAACTATGCAATGATTTTCATTTAATTACTGGTCTGCAAAATGTTATTTTAAAGCCGGTCTGTTTTGTCACTTCTTGTTTGATATTCAGGGATTTTACTGTGAAACATGATGTAAGTTCAGTTTCTGAAAAATGCTAAATAAATCCTTAATACCACTCAATCAATTAAGAGATTAATCTTTACATGTAGGCTGCAAATATTCTGAAAAAAACGCATTATTATATACTCAATAAATTTGTCAAACTCACTCTGGAAATGCTGCAAACAGTCATCAGGTGTTCAACCACAACAGCAATTATTGGGGTTCCTGTTTTTATAATAGATATTAGCAGTTGCTTTTATACATTTTAAATAAATACACAACTTCTAGACAACTGCAAGAAGATGTATGATTGAAACTTTCTATTTACTCTGAAAAAAACAGACATTTTGATGGTTTAATAATCAGTTTTGATGGTTTAATAATTTGTCAGTTGATCAGAATTATGAATAAAATGTGTTTTGTTTCAATAAAAACCTACATTTAATCATCATCACTGATAACAGCAACAACATTATTAATATATATTTTGTTAATTTAGTTATAGATACTGAAAAATGTATTTTTACATACGTTTGTTTTTATAAACTTCATGTCCTGCTTTTTATAAACTCTATTTTATCGTTTTTGAACACCTTTTCTGTCTCTGCTTTCTGTGTTTGTGAAGTTTCTCCACCATAAATGTGAGCAAACTCTTAATTTTGCATCATTCAACGACAATAAAAGTCTTTTCTATTCGATCCTGAACCCAGATACAGTTTGCAGCGATCAGTAAGATGTGATCTGATGTGATCTGAAGGATTCATGCGTTTGGGGAGAAACTTGTGTAACTGTGGGGCCTGTTTTTGTGTGATGGAGGTCATTAGTGTGTTATGTTTGCATGTCGTCTCCTCTGCTGTCTTTGTTAAAGTGTCTCCAGTGTGTCTGGGATGGAGGCACGCCACCCTCTGCTGCTCCCACATGGATCCAAACCTCCGCCCGCCTCCACACCAACGCTCCTCCAACTCTTCTTCACCGAGACTTTTCTGATTTTTCTTATTTTTGTCGGCCTCCTCGCCTCCAGCTTCACATCTTAACCCTCTTCCTTTTCAGTTTTCTGTCCTCAAACCTCTTCTTGCTTCACCTTTTACTTCACTTGCTGAATTCATTACTAAACCATGTTTTCCATCCTGAACTAACAGTTTTTTGCTTTTGCTGTAATCAATCAAAACTGACGCTGTATACTTATTTTTTTAACCAAATCAAATAAATATATCACTTTTAATGGATTCACAGAAGTCACAGCTTCAGTTTTTGCTGCCATCTTTTTGAGAAATTTCAGTTTTCAAGGCCTAAATTCATCTGACTGTTTCTGCAACTGCGAAAACAGACGTCTGTGAGCAGCTCGGATCTATTCTATCCACAAAAAACATGCAAAAAACAGCCACTCAGTTCAGTCTTGAATGAATGAATGAATGAACTTTATTTTGGTTGTTCACATTAAAAAACAAAACAAAACTGTACATTTCTCAAGGTTAAAATTATTATAACCAAAAAAGGGTTGGGCAGAAGCAATGCTTTTTTTGTAGCCCAGCCTGTACATCCCTACAAACTACTCAACAAACTTTCAGACATTTTTCCCCCCATTATGCTCACATTCCATAACATAACAATACGTAAATTATATTCTTTATTCAAGTAAACAAATTAATTACTTATTAATTAATGAAATAAATGAATTATTCAATTAGTCACACAATTGATATGTATTAATAATTTCACATTTTAAGGATTTTAAAAATTTTGACAGAGTACTTATTAACTTGAATTGATCACTAAGATCATTCCATAGTTTTACCCCAACAACTGAAACACATCTTTGTTTGACATTGGTTCTTAATTTACTTATTTCAAACTGAAGCAAACCTCTTAAATTATAATGCCCTCTTCTTAATTTGAAGTGGGATTGAAAGCTCATGGGGAGGCTCTTATTCACAACTTGAAACAGAATTTCCAACAATCTTACCGTAAAAATATCCATAAATTTTAATTGTTTGGATTTTATAAAAAATCGATTGGTCGATTCCTGGTATCCAGCATTATTTATTATTCTTATCGCCCTTTTTTGTAGTTTAACTATTGGGTCATTCCCCTAAATTTCCGAGCAATATTTTAAGTACGGCATCACAAGAGAGGAGTACAATATATGCCGACACTTTGTATTCAGTGAAGTTTTAGTTTTATAGAGTATACCAATGGTTTTTGACAATTTACTCTTGATGTACTGTATATGTGGTTTCCAACAAATCTGGTGATCTATTATTACCCCTAAAAACTTAGTTTCATAGACTCGTTCTATTTCAGTTCCGTTCCAACACAATTTTAAATTAGAATTTTTCACACGAGACCCAAAAATCATAAATTTTGTTTTCTTTTCATTCAAAAATAACTTATTAAGGTCAAACCATTTTTTTAAATGTTTCAGCTCCATTTCTACTTTTAAGATTAACTGATTGAGGTCTTTCCCTGAGCAGAATAAGTTTGTATCATCTGCAAAAATAACCATCTTCAATATTTTAGATACATTACAAATATCATTCAAATAGAGAATAAATAATTTTGGTCCCAGAACAGAACCTTGGGGGATGCCACAAGATACATGTTTTTGAAATGATTTAGTGTCATTAATTTGTACATACTGAATTCTGTTATTTAAATAGCTTTGTAACCAGCTGTTGACCACACCCCTTATCCCATAGTATTGACATTTCTTTAAAAGTAGAGAATGATTGATAGTGTCGAACGCTTTTTGCAGATCAATAAATATCCCAATAGCATTTTCTTTGTTGTCAACAGCTGTTGTTATGCTCTCCATGAAATCCATCACTGCTAAAGATGTAGACCTATTACTACGAAACCCATACTGCTGATCATTTAATATATTATATTTTTCTAAAAAGCTGTCTAGTTGTTTAACAAACAATTTTTCTAGGATTTTAGAAAATTGATCTAATAATGCGATGGGCCTGTAGTTTGTTACCAGTTGCTTATCTCCATTCTTGTAGACTGGAAGTACTTTAGCCAGCTTCATTTTCTCTGGAAATGTTCCTGTTGTGAAAGACCTGTTGCAGATGTAAGTCAAAGGCTTAACTATACTTTGAATCACTAGTTTGATCAGTGACATGTCAATATTGTTACAATCTGTTGACCTCTTGTTCTTACATTTCCTGACCACTTCTAAAACATCGCTCTCACACACAGCCCCAAGGAACATTGAATTTTGGTTGATATTTATATCTGCATTTGTCACTCCTCCCTGGATTTGTCGTACTTCTTTTGCTAGATTAGAACCCACACTAACAAAAAAATTGTTAAATTCATTTGCAATATCTTGTACATTCTCAACACTTAAACTATCATTTTTAACAATATATGTTGGCAACGTTTGACAGTTGTTCTGATCAATCACCTCTTTAATTACATTCCAGGTGGCTTTAATATTAGTTTTATGTTTTTCCAACAATATACTATAATAATTCTGCTTTTGCTCTCTAATAATGGTTGTCAATCTATTTCTATATTGTTTATACTTACATTCCTTTTCCTTAGTACGATGTTTTATAAAATCTTTGTATAACTGGTCTTTCTTCTTACAAGCTTTTTCCAGACCTTTTGTTATCCACAAATTCTGCCTACTTTTAGGTTTTACTTTGATTTTCCTCACTGGACAGTGATAATCATACAATGACATGAATATATCAAGAAATGCATTATAGGAATCATTTGTATCATCAACATAAACCTCTTTCCAATCATGGTTATCAAGATCAGCTTTAAAGGCCTCGATTGTTTCTAGTGTTCTTACTCTCTGTAACTTATAATCACTTACATTATTCATCTTCAACTTATGCTCTAACACCACAAAAACAGGCAAGTGATCACTTATGTCTGTCAGTAGCAATCCACTTTTAACCCTCTTCTCCGTTATATTGACAAAAATATTGTCAATTAACGTTGCACTGTCCTTAGTTATTCTACTGGGTTTTAAAATTAAAGGATATAGTCCCAAACTAAACATATTGTTGATGAAGTCTGTTGTTTTTAAGTGCTCACCTTGTTTCAACAAATCAATATTAAAATCCCCACATACCAAGAGACCCTTGCTATTATGCTTAGAATATAACTCTGAGATTATCCTATTAAACTCCTCAATGCATGATCCTGGAGTTCTATAGATGCAGCTAATTAATATATTTTTTGCTTGTTCATTTCTGATTTCAACAGTAACACATTCCATCAAGTCATCCACAGTCATTGTCATTTCTTGAATAATCTTGCATTTTAGACCCCTTTTCACAAACAGGGCAACTCCACCCCCCCTTCTGTTGACCCTATTTTCATGAAATAAATCATAGTCTTCTAATTCTATATCCTTTTTGTCATTTCCTAACCAGGTCTCTGAAACTGCTACAACACTAAATTTGAATTTAAATTGGTGTAAATAATCTTTGATTTTAGCAAAGTTTCTGTAGAGACTCCTGCTGTTGATATGAATCATAGAAAATTGATCATCTATTGCTGTGATGTCCTCTTCAGAGTAATATCCACAGTCCAAATTAAGCTTCTCTGAAAGGTATCCATCAGGATCAATGTCTTTTTCTAACTCATAGGGCTTGTAATCATAAGATTCACAAGCCTTAAAGTCTATAAGATCTTCTATTTTTTTAGTTTTTTTCCCCTCTTTTTTTTCCCAGTCATTTTCACCAGCTCAAGTAGTACTGCTATTTAAATTGCTCCAAGTCTTTCATTTCTCTTATTGTAATTACTTTAGCTTGCTCTGGTGTTCCGTTTAGTTTGATCATTACTTTACAGTTCCTTGTCCATGTATCCTGGATCCTCTTTTGCTTCCTCAATGACCTTGCCTCACGTGCAATTTCTGCATTTTTTCTTGTGAGGTGTTCATTTACATAGACACCTGTGCCCTTGAGCTTCTTAGTTAATTTTAACAGTTCCACTTTGTGTTTGCGGTTTACCAGTCTTAGAAGGATCTTTGGGATGTTGCTCCTTTTCTGAGGGATTGTGTGGCAGGCTGATATGTTTCTGCTGTCGAGTGGGATGTCTTTACTGTGAAAGAAGTTAATGACTTGATGTTCCAGTGTATGTAGTTCACCTGGTGGTGCATCTTCACCCTCCTTCTCCCCTGCTGCAGCCCTGGCATAGGTGCGGTGGGTTGTCACCAGGCCAGTAATCACCAAGTCATCCATTCTTGTATTTTGCTCCAGATCATCCACTCTTTTTTGTAGTTCTTCAATCTTCTTATCCTTTTCCCGGATAACTTCTCTCAGTTGCCGCACTTCCTCAATTAACTTAAACAGGTCTTTTTGTTTAACAACAGCACTTAGCTCTCCTGTCAGGAAGTTTAATGACTTCTTCACTTCTTCCATATCCTCTGCCATCTTCCTTGCCATCTTTCTGTCTTCTTTGTTCAACTGAATTGCTGAGTAATCCGACTTGGATGGCTGCAAAGCACATGTCACATAAGTGACTCCTAGGTTCACCGTTTGCCCAAAATTATCCCCAGATTGGAGACAACACTTCACCTAAACCAGCAAATGCTTAGTTAAAGGCTTGGATGGCGGCTTCTCTAGTAGATTTTAATGGATTGTCAGAGCTTGTCAGAGCTGAGCAACCCGGCTTGTCACAACAGCAGCCATCTTTTTTCATCAT